>VMDR010019975.1:0-17905 GCA_007922815.1 Macrotus californicus | reverse complement strand
GTCGTGAATCCCATACGTTCACAAAGATTGGGCTGAGCAGAGAAAAATGCTAATTTGAGGTTTGTGAAAGGTCAATTTATACAATCCCAAAATGGTGCTAATAATTGGGAACACCTAAATTTATGTCCTCTTCAATGTCATTTGTCAGAAGGTCAAAAAGTCTTAAAATATACAAAGTGGCTATGATGCAAAATCACGTATAAATCACACTTTGCATAGAATGCGATTATGTGTATCTGGATGGCAGAACAGAGAACAGAGAAGAATGTAGCTGACAAAGCTAAAAGAATCACAGGAAGGGACACTAGCAATTATGTAGTTCAACTTCTTTTTATAGGTTGGGACTCAATGTGGAGACCCCAAGAGTGGCCAGCTTGCCCATTCTTCACATACCAATCAATGCAGAGTGAAGAGTGAAACCCGGGTCTCCTGACATCCAGACCAAGAGACCACGTGTGTACCTTACATGTCTATAAATCTGCATATCAATTATGTATCCATGGAATGGCTTATATGTTAAACAAGAATAAAAAGCAGTAAGTGAACAGTGATAAGATCACTTTTCCTGCCTTTATAAACAAGGGAACAAAGCTGTATGTATTGCATATCATTTCCAAAATACTTCCAAATCAGACCGCCTTCTAAATATTTAACTTGAAATATTCTATTTTTAGTTATGTCTCCTTAGCCTGTTTTCATGAATGAGCCTTCAAAGCCTGATTGTAACTATTACTTGTGTATCGTAAATGCTACAGCATTTCACTGTTTTCTAAGGAATTGTATCTTCAATGAGGTGGCTACAAAACAGAACAGATGTTTTTGTCTTTAGTGTCGTCCAATCATTGATCTAAATGATGCTGTGACAGAGGCTCCAAATTCTCGATACGATTAAAGTGACATTACAATGTGACTGTGCCTGGTTTGAAAATGCGACCCAAGGATGATCAGCTTTAACGGAATTTTTCCAAAGTCAGTGTTCTTTACCCCAGCTGAATTTTGTCCACAGCTCCAATATTTTGTACTCTGTATGTATTGCTGCGCTGAGAGCCTGTCATTTCTTATCAGAATGAGAAAGGCTAAAGAGATAATATTTCAATAACATACTGGCCTGATCATAAAATAACTCAATGGAAATGTGTAACTGCCTCAGGCAGCCTGGCAGGGTACTCAGCACTCAGATGATTTCTATTCTGTTTTTTTTTTTACGGTTACATTTTCTGTTATATCAGACATCCCCTCAAGTCTTAGTTATGCTTTTATTCAAAAGGGAAAACCACAGTATAAAGGCCTACAAAACTTATTATGATGTATTACTATAAAGAAATAAAAGTAGCTGCCATGGTGGCATATTGATAAGGACAGTCCTGCCACATTAATTGACCTTTTTTCATCTGCCCACCAGGACTGAGGCCTGAGTTTCTCAGTTGCTAGGCAACAGAGGTCACAGTTTTCAGGTCTTAAATGCACAACCTAGTCTAAAGGAAGATGATGGGATCTTCAGAGAGAAAACAGATGCTTGGCAGCAGTAAGAATTTCAATAGGTGCAGAAGTTTGGGGTTTTCTTTTTCTCATGCTAAAGGCTTACAGAGAGAAACTTTAACTTGTCAGAAGACCGTGGGAACAGGTTTCTAAGTTGTGGTGATTAGAATCTGTTGCAGAAACAACGTGGAGAGAATATAGTCGAGCTTCTTTCTGATACACTGACGCATGGCTCAGGGTTTTAGTTGCTAGTCGAACAATGATGAAGCCCTCGCTGGAAACATGCAGGCACAGGCAGGCACGTCAGAAACAGTGATCCTGGGAGGTGGATTTGGGGCTGATTTGGAGGTGAGGGGCTTCTTTTTTGAACAAACATTACTGCATCCTGCCTTGCTTGACGACAGTGCTGCCGTCAGCACACCGGCCCTGAAAGATCAGCTGCTCACCCCCTCTCCCTTCCTGTACTGCCAAGTCAACACTTTCTTTAAACTTTAATAAAGGGCGTTAGAGAGAACCTATGTCTCAGCCGGGAAGAAACATTACATCGTGCATAATTGCGTTTGAGAATATACTCCACTGATACGTATTTAGCTTTTGTTACATTATCCTAATAACATTTTAATAAGGGCACGTTTTTAAACAAGAAATTTGGTAGATTTAAGTAAATGTCAAGATTATGTCAGAGAAGGATTTTGAACTTACCATTTCATAACTTATTTGACTATATTACCCTTAAAAAGAGCAGCTATTTTTATTTCACTTTATTTTAATACCCATTCTGTAAGTATAGTAATATCTTGTGACAGAGACATGGAAATTAACTCCTAAACATTTGCTTTGCTCAATGCAATGTTTGTGAGGAGAGCGGAATAAAAATATAAAAATGTGTGAATATGAGTGTGTGTGTTCATGTGTGTTGGGAAAAGGGTAACAATAAACAATAGGTGAATAATTTGGAATCCAGAATTTAAAAAGACAGATATGAGGGTTGCTGGTTTCTTTCATCCTGGGCCATATCTAAGTTCCTTCCTGCAGATTCCACCTTCTTTCAGCCCTGGGTGCTAGATAGATATCCTGGCTCATATAAATAGCAATGAGACAGCCGGGGGGCAGGTCATGTGCCTGGAGACTAGGCTGTCAGAGCGCTCTAATGATTTCTTTGGCCCTTCAGGGTGAAAAATTTACTTCATACTTTTTTGTCTAATATTTGCCATTTTCCTTTCCCTGAAGATAACTGTCATTTGTAGATATGCTCACTGCCTTTTCCAGGTTGTCAGCATTGAAAGAACATAAAAATGAAGGCACGGGAAAAGATACAGACCCCATTCCACTGAGTCAGAGGCATACCCATGCCCTAAAAACAGAATGGGTGAGAGTCTTCTCAGCTCTTGCTCAGAGCTGTTTAGCACATTGTTCTTGCTGATTCACAGATCCTACTTTTTGTTAAGCCTCGGTTAAGACTTCCAGAAATTCACAGGTCAGAGGGCAGGAGTGGGAAAAACAAGCTTCCAGCAGAGCGGCCCCCTGAGATCAGAAGGACAATCTCAGCTGTATATTTAAGTAAGGGCAGACAGTAGACAAGAAGCTGTTTGACTGGTCCACAACAAGTGCAGAACAGAAAGTAAGAGCAGAGTAATTTCATGCCTATGGAGTCTAATAAAAAATATTTGAACTGGGGCTTTATATGTCTTTTTCTATTAAACTTTTAAAAATGTATTATAGTTTATAAAAATAGGAACCCACAATGGGTTGGCAGAGTAACAAACTGGTTCTTAAGAAGTACATTCCTCAGGTGAGGTCATTATGCCCAGCTTGACATGGTCCTGGTAAAAAGTGTGACAGATCAAACCTCAATGCAAAGCTCTTGACAGAGGGGAGGCAGGGCCCATAGTGGGTCCCGGCAGAACCTTTCTGCCAAAAATCTGTTTTTACAATGCTTGCAGTTTATTACTTTGAGCTAGGCATTTCTTCTCTGATAATCTAAGAGGTCCATTGATGTGGACACATCAGTAACGTGTCTGGATTCACTTTAAGCTGATTTCCTCTGAGAGCAGTAGGCAGACCCTGAGCTCTCCTGCAAGACGAAAAAGTTTAAAAAATGAAGTGAGACTGGAGCTGAATAGAGAATTGGTTCTGAAGGAGGACTTGATGGAACTGAGCCTCGGCACTGCTGTGGCCTCCATCTCCCAGCTGCTCTCCAGGAGGTACAGCTCTTCACCGTCCACGCAAGCACGCGGCAGAATCCTGACCTCTATAACTTTCTTACTCTGAAGCAACAGGCGATCAATTCCTTCAGAAGACACCTGAGTTTGCCCCCACTACATTACTTGCTCTCAGATCCATCCCCCACTTCTCTTGCTCTACTCTGTCACAGAAATGGTGGTCTCCAGACTCCCTTTTCCTCTTGGCTTCTCCTGAGGTTTGTTCAATGGGAGGCGCTGGCAGAAGACTGGAGTGGACGTCTACATGCTCCTCCCAGTGTGGAGATGATGCGCTGCTCACAGCTCTCAGCAGAACCACAGTCATCGCCTCCAGCAGACAGTTCATCATCACCCAGTCCAAGTGGCCTGGAAAAGCAACGTGGTCAGCATTCCTCAACCACACTCCAAGCGCCCGAAAAACAGGCAGATGTGCAGCTGGAAAAGAGAGCTCATGGCAGCTCTGAAGAGTTGAATCAACAAGTGGGAGACATCATAAACATCCCCGGTGAGGGGACTGCTAAAGAGACTGAAAGGAACCCCAGGTTTCTAGACAGACACCCACAGCCAAATAGCCTGTCAGCAATAAAGAGCAAATATTGGAAAATACATTTCTAAAGCAATTAGGCAAGTAGTTATGTTCTAATAAATGGCTTTCTGTTAAATTATCCTAAAAGAGGCACTTCTCCAACCTTTACTAAAAGCCACATCTGCTATTGGGATAACTCCAGTAGCCTCCTGCAGGGTCTTCTACATTTTCTCTTGCTGTGCTTATCCCCAGCCACTTCTTCTCAACGGAGCTAAACTGAACTGTTCAGCATATTACCCAAGGGAAAAACCAGGGATTCTCTCCTTCTTACTGCACTCTGCCAGGTGTCTCTAGCAGCTGCTGCATCTGTGCAGGATTCCAGGTCCCACCAAGAGATCCCCATTGTGGTCCTAAACCATCCAAAGGAAGCAGCTTCTGGAGTCTGATAACACCACCATCCCCTGAGTCCCTCCAGCCATTCCTGGTGTTGCTAAGCTCTCATCTCACTGTCCTGTCTCCTCAGCTCTTCTATTGCCAAGGTAAACAATGCCCTATCTTAAATCCCTCTCTTGACATGCCTCAAAAGATACTTATTCTCTTGATATATGTGTTTGATGTTCTTATGGGTAAGTCTGTATGGACAACTATGTAACTACTACCCAGGCACAGTGTGGGCAGAAAAGTCTCTAATGGAGAACATAGCACACATAGTGTACACATGTTAATTATGACTAGAAGCTCTTTGGTAATCAAAATCCTGTCTTGCTCATCACTATATCCCCAAGACCTAATACAGTGTCCACACATGATTGGTAGACAATGAATATTACTTGAATATTTTTTTGTTTTCTTTTGAATATTTTTAAATGAAGAGTAAAGAAGATTGTATTTAAAATATTTTCAAATGCAGGAAGAAGTAATACGTTCACTGCATACAAAGCAAAAGTAAGGTTAGAGGCCTTCATTTGTTGTTTTTAAACCACAGGAATCCCTGGTCATACTGTTTTATTGACCGATACTGGGCCCATTGTTTTAGTAATGCTGTGAGCCTAAAGGAACTTAGTTTTCAATTAAAAATTTAAAAGTCAATCAAATTGGTCTTCAAAAAAGCAAGAGAAATTGTTTTAGTAGAATTCCTTTCTGAAACCCAAATTCAGCTAGTTATATTCTACCTGGGCAAAATGTACTTACTTGTAAGAGGTAAATTATCACATCATAAAACTGTCTGGTGGGATTCTCCCTGTTTGAGGTGTTAAATACCTATGTCACCTTCAAAGAAAACTACTTTTAACATTTACTTCTTAGAAGAAAGGCAAGAGTTGGCCTGAGGCAAGATTGAGAAGTCATAGAGATTGTTCTTGGTTCACCCGCCTCCCTTCCTAACTCCACAGATCCTTCACCTCCCTCCAGAACTTACATTAAGCTACTGATAACAGTTTACAAATCCATCCCTCTCTGGAATATGTACATTTTTATAGTAATCAATTATATTACTCAAATTTTAGCAAACATTAGAATCACTATTTAAAGACACACACACAATAGCTAAACATGGTTTTACAATACAAATTCCTCTAGGTTTTTTCTCAAGATTCTAATTTATTAAGGGTATGATAAAACTTTGAAATCTGTGTTTTTTTACTTTTTTAAAGATTTTTATTTATTTTTAGAGAGGGGAAGGGAGGGAGAAAGAGAGGGAGAGAAACATCAAAGTGTGGTTGCCTCTCACGCGCCCCCTACTGGGGACCTGGCCCGCAGCCCAGGCACGTGCCCTAGACTGGGAATCGAACCGGCAACCCTTTTGTTTGCAGGCCAGTGCTGAGCCATATCAGCCAGGGCTGAAATCTGTGTTTTTTTAAATACAGATTTGCTCCTGAGGCTCAGGCCTTTGGGAACCTGTCTGTTGGGTGGTCAGTGTTATAGGGAAAAGAACCCAAGAAGCCAGTCCCACTTCTTATCACCAATAGAACTTTGGATAACTTACTGAAAATCTATAAGTCTGTGTGTTGATCATAAAAACGTAGTCTTTAGCAGTCTTAAACTGCCTCATGTCATTAATCTCCTACCCTGACTACTTGGAAAACAACTCCCAACTCTCGATTATGTAAGAGAGAAAAAAGGAATGGTAATGCAGCTTTCAGTGACAAAATTTTAAATTTGGGGTCCCCCACCAATTATCAGGAGCAAAAAAGGAGGGAACATATCTTTTATTCATTTTAGCTACAAAAAAAACACTTTGCCAGTGAATGAAGAACCAGTCTCCTTGAAAAGTAGTAGCCACATGGACAATCAACATACACCACACTACAGACTCTTCAACTAGACTCATGGTCATGTTTCCTGATTACTTTTAACAGTGGGCTTTGCTTATGCAATTGTCCCAGCCCCCTGCCGCCCCCAGTTCTGCATATTTTTTTTAATTGGAGAAAAATCTATTATCAGAAACACTTTGAGAAAGGAATTGGATACATTATTCTAAATGGCCAGATTGATTAATAGATTTGTCTCATGCCACAAGAAAAAAACGTGTGACTTAGCAGTTCGCCTAATTTGTTCAGTAAACAGTTTCTGGGTATAAGGCACAAGGACTATGAAGATGAATTAAACCAAATCTTCAAAACCCTCATAGCCAATAAGAGTAATGGTCTTTTCAGCAAAACCCTCAAATAAAAGGTTGTAGGTACCTGAATGGAAGCACGTAGAGGATTCAGTGTCTTGGATAAACAGTGTGCATAGTTATGGCCCATGGAACAGGATGCTAAGTATGTTTCAAAAATTACTAACTTAACTTCTGGCCAAGATGGAGATGGGAGCGTAGGTAGATATAATGTGCCTCCTTGAACAACCAAAAGAAGGACAACAACAAATTTAAAAACAGAAAACAACCAGAACTGACAGAAAATTGAACTGTATGAAAGTCTGACAACCAAAGGATTAAAGAAGAAACATTCATCCAGACCAGTAGGAAGGGCAGACAACAGCAGCCTTGCAGAGAGGACTTGCAACAAGGCAGCAGCTAGAGGACCGGAGTGGGCAAGGCGGTGGCTCATGGACCAGGCGAGGTGGCAGCTGTCAGAGCAGGCAGTCCCACATTTGTGTGCAGATAAACTGGGAGAAATAACGGGGAAGTGAGACAGACCACACAACCCAGGATTCCAGTACAAGGAAATAGCCTTAAAACCTCTCACTGAAAAAAATTGTGGGGGTTTAGGTGGTGGGAGAAACTCCCAGTCTCACAGGAGAGTTCATTGGAGAGACCCACAGGGTCCTAGAACATACACAAACCCATCCACCTGGGAATCAGCTCTAGAAGGGCCCAATTTGCTTGTGGGTAGTGGTGGAAGTGACTGAAAGCCAGCAGAGAGCTGCACCAGCAGCATTATTCTTTCTCAGACCCCTCCCCCCCATACAGCACCACAATTCAGTGACGTCGGTTGCCCCACTCTGACAAATACCTAAGGCTCTGCCCCTTACTACATAAAAGGCAAGCTGAGACCAAAAAAAAAACAAAACAAAAAAAAAAACAAATGGCCCAAATGAAAGAACAGATCAAAGCTCCAGAAAAAAATACAACTAAGTAATGAAGAGATAGCCAACCTATCAGATGCACAGTTCAAAACGCTGGTAATTAGGATGCTCACAGAAATGGTTGAGTATGGTAGCAAAATAGAGGAAAAAGTGAAGGCTATGAAAAGTGAAATAAAGGAAAATGAACAGGGAACCAACAGTGAGGGGAAGGAAACCAAGACTCAAATTAACGGTTTGCACCAGAAGGAAGAAATAAACATTCAACCAGGATAGAATGAAGAAATAAGAATTCAAAAAAATGAAGAGAGGCTTAGAAACCTCTGGGATAACTTTGAATGTTCCAACACCCAAATCTCCAAATCATAGGGGTGCCAGAGGAGAAGAACAACAGCAAGAAATTAAAAACTTATTTGAAAAAATAATGAAGGAGAACTTCCCCAATCTGGCAAAGAAAATAGACTTCCAGGGAGTCCAGGAAGCTCAGAGAGTCCCAAAGAAATTGAACCCAAGGAGGAGCACACCAAGGCATACCATAATTACGTTACCCAAGATCAAAGATAAGGAGAGAATCTTAAAGACAGCAAGAAAAAAGGAGACAGTTACCTACAAAGGAATTCCCATAAGACTATCAGCTGATTTCTCAAAAGAAAGCTTACAGGCAAGAAGGGGCTGGAAAGAAATAATCCAAGTCATGAAAGGCAAGGACCTACATCCAAGATTACTCTATCCAGCAAAACTATCACTTAGAATGGAAGAGCAGATAAAGTGCTTCCCAGATAAGGTCAAGCTAAAGGAGTTCACTATCACCAAGCCCTTATTACATGAAGTGTTAAAGGGATTTATCGAAGAAAAAGAAGAAGATCAAAACTATGAACAGTAAAATGACAACAAACTCACATCTCTCAATAACCAAACGAAAAAAAAATGAATAAGTAAACAATTAGAATAGGAACAGAATCACAGAAATGGAGATGCCATGAAGGGTTATCAGTGGGGAAGGGGTGGGGGAGAAAGGGGAAAAAGATATAGAGAATAAGTAGTATAAATGGTAGGCAGAAAATAGGAGGAGGTTAAGTATAGTATAGGAAATGTAGAAGGCAAAAAACTTATATGTATAACCCTAAGGTGGGGGGAATGCTGGTGGGAGAGTGTGTACAGGGCATAGGGAAATAAAGGGGGGAAAATGGTACAACTGTGATAGCATAATCAATAAAATATATTTAAAAAAAAAACAAAAATCACTGACTCATTGCAGCATTATTTATAATAGCCAAGCTATAGAAGCAACTCAAGTGTCCAGCAATAGATGAGTAGATTTAAAAAAATCTGTGCTACATATGTACAATGGAATATTGCTCAGCCATAAAGAAGAATGAAATCTTATCATTCATAACAGAATGGATGGCCCTAGAGGGTATTATGCTCAGTGAAATAAGTCAGAGAAAAGACAAATATCATATGACTTCACTTATATGTGGAGTCTAAAGAACAAAGTAAATGAACAAGGAAAATGAAAACAGACTCATAAATACAGAGAAAGAACGGTGGTTGCCAGAGAGAAGGATGGTTTGAGGCACTGGGTGAGAGACAGAAGGTACTAAGAAGCACAAATTGGTACTGACAAAATAGTCATGGGGAAATAAGTAAAGCATAGAAAATATAGTCAATAATATTGTAATGACTATGTATGGTGCTAGTTGGGATACTGGAAATATCAAAAGGAACACTATGTAAAGTGCAATAACTGTCCAGAAAGTATCTGGCCATGTACTATGAAAATTAAAGACATTTACTGAAGAAGATATAAGAAACGATGACACCTCAGTCCTCTTCGAAGTACGCACCTTGGGACCACACACAGTTCTCCCAGTCACCATCAGCTGCTCTGTTGTTATTTTCCTAAATCTCATCAACAGTCTGAAATCTCTTCCCTTTCAAAGATTATTTTAGTCTTGGGAAATCTGGGCTTTAGTAGAGATGATTACCTGGGTGATTTGATCTTTCATAAAAAAAAAAAACCCTGCACAAGACGTGATGCATGAGCGGGCACATTGTTGTAATGAACCTGCCAATCACTAGTTGCCCATAGTTGCAGCCTTCTGAGTCATCTGAATAGTTTCTGTGGAGGAGTGTTCAAGCTTAATGCAAAATCTGATGCACATTTGTTGCTCTACTTGCTCAGCCATTTTGAATGTGATTGCCACACAGTTCACATGCTCCCTCAAGGGTGTCTACCACCCCCTCTGACTAGTACAGTGAAGTCGTCATTGTTCACACATGTGCATTCCAGTCCACTCTCTTTAGCTGCCAGGTTATATCAATGTTGCGTCAATCACTCTCATTATATCAACAACAGTTGGACTTTTTCTGGACAGATATCTTATGATTGTCTAACCACTAAGCTGTACACATAATAAAAAAATTTTTTAAAGAAAAATAAGATAAAATAAAAGAGTTTTAAAGCAAAATAAAATAAAATAAGTTTCCCTCTCTAGTTAAAAAGAATAATGTAAATGTACTTAATGCCATAGCACTGTACACTTAGAATAGTAAATTTTATATTATACTTTATCTCACAAAAAGTATATCCCAACAATGTTGAATTTACAGAAACAAAACAGGGTGTCCAAAATAGAAGTTTGAAAAAAGAATGAAATACAATTGTAGAAATAACTATATAATACTTGAGGAAACATTTCTGGCAGCTGTCTGAAGAACAGACGGAATGATTCATGTTATGATCTGGCAGAGAGCCTACCAAAGACAGTGCTGAGTTCAGCATGCATCAGAATCGCCTAGAAAGCTTGATTGAAACCATTTTCCTGGGCCCCACCTTAGATTCAGAAAGTCTAGGGAAGGCCCCGAGAGCGTGTTTTTCTACCAAGTTTCCAGGTGGCGCTGATGCTGCTGATCCTTGACCCACACTTCACGTGATGAGCAATTAGAGGGCCGTTGAGAGAGTGTGGACAAAAGGACAAAAGGTGTTGAGGGGGTTTCAATCAGGTGATCAGAACCTGGAAGGCAGTGTGACCTTCGGAAAGCAGATCACTCACAGTGCAGGAAGCATTCAGTCAAACAAGCACTGAAGCACTAGATTCTAAGGGCGATGCAAAGATTGAGGACAGCCAAGCACAATAGAGATGCATGGACTGTACACTTACAGACCTGAGTTCAAATTTCAGCTCTGCCGCTTACTGGCTGGGTGATTTCAAAGGCCGGTTACCCAAGCTCTTGGACAATTTCTGTATCTATAAGATGAGCAAAACAAAACCAAACTCCCAGAGTTTTTATAAGAGTAAAGAAGATGATGGGTCTCAGTTCTGTGGCTGGCACGTAGTAGGCCATAGATGATAGCAGATGCTCTGCTCTCTAACTGCGTGCGGTCTAAAGGTGAAGACCCACATTTACAAAATAAATTTAATACAAGGGTGATTACAATAAACACTGTACTTATGGTTAAAAAAATAAAGTTCAGTGGAAGGACAGATTAATAACACTAGCCACCTCACAGAGACACTTTGAGGATTCGGTGAAATAATGCATCAAAAGTCACTAACATGTATAATAGTTATTACTTAATAGGCACTCAACAAGTGTTCATTTCTTTTTCCCTCCTTCCCTCAATTCTGAGATTTCTCAGACAGGTTCATAAAGTGGATGTGGTTTGAGCAAAGCTTAAATTCCCCCAAGCTGCCTATTGCTTTTGTGCTTCTCCCACAACATTTGAAGAGATGGGACCCTATCAAATTGCCAGATCATTCAGATAACATTCCCAAATGTTTGCAGACCCTGAGAAGCTCAGCATCACAGACTGCAAAGCATTGTTATTGCCTGCTAGTAAATCCACCCCACCACCAAACGTCCCATGTCTGTGTGATGAAAGGAAAAGGGGAACCTGCTGAAGTGTAATATTTAGGATCAGAAACTCGAAAACGCTTTTAAAATTCTATCAGAAAGAGCATGAAAGCTGCTTTGGTCAAATTCACTGTGCATGTAAAGGTCTTTTTGAACTTTTTACCTTTTGGTGATGCTTTTGATCTGTAATGCACATGAGCTCATTAAAGGCATATTATTTAGCTTAAACTTCAAACACCATTTTTCCCAGTAGCCTGGGGCTCGGGGCAGTGTAATGTAATTCATGCGAGCTTTATGTCATGGCAACATGTCATAAAGTATCTGCCAGGATATTGATGCCAAGGTATGCTGGGGAGGGGTGGATTCTGGCTCAGCCACTTGAGAGTTTTGCAAGGTGAGGTCAGTAGGTGTGCCAATGAGGTGACTCCTAATTACTCAGGAATGCTCAGCCTGGCCTGGCTGACCCAGTGGACAATAAATCTTAGTGGAAAAACCAGACACCTGGTTCTCAGATCAGGATGACTTGCCTATGTCCAGTTAAATTAATTGCTTTGTGTCTCAATTCTTACACCACCCTTGGAGAGAAAGCACAACCAAAATCCTGAGACCAGCCACCAGTTTGTGGCTTGGCTTCCTTAAAGGCCTGAAGGTGATGGGGGTCTTACAAAGCAAAGCAAGCTATTGTTAATGTGACTACATTGTGCATATATAGTCACTCCCATTATTTGTAATTATATTTGATAGGGCTCACTGTATGTGATTCTTTATCTGCCCCGATGTGATGGGTAGAAAATAAATAGAAAACGAAACCTGCAGGGCACAGACCTGCTGCACTCTAATCAAGAAACACTTTCAGTCAAGTAAACATAGGACACCAGATGATGTTGGTCTGTTTGGTGATAAGTAGTTCCTGTTATGATGCAGCCCCACGTCAAGGACTGAGCAGGACCTGATACGACAAAATGTCCAGAGGTCGGAGGTTCAGAGTAATCTGTGGGCCAAGGAAGTGAAAGGCACAGGCTCCTTCAATCTTTCCTCACTATCATCCCTCTGACCTCTCACCTCATGCAGCTTCAGATACTGTATTTCAGAGAGAGGCAGAAAGGTTCAGGAAAGGGCAAAATGAGAAGAGGTGTTTCCGCTACTGATTTCAGCTCTTCCCAGGAGAAATCACCACAGACCTCCACCTGTCTTATTGGCCAGAATTAGGCCACGTGGCCACTGACAGCTGCAAAGGAAGCTTGGAAATTGGAGAGCAAGATTATTAGAATTGCTTGAATCAAAAGTGATTGATCCCCAGGAACTAGACACATTGTAGCCAGGATTCCATCAGTAAGAAAGAGGGGAAAATTGATATTAGGAAAGTAACTAACAGGGTGTTCCCACACTCTTGTTTTGGGGGGTAATTAAAACTTCTTTATAACATCATATATGAGACAGGATAAATTGACTCATGGAGGGTAAAGAGAACCTTCTAGGTATCTTTATAAGGATTTGGGTTGCTTAGTAATTTGAGTTGTATTTTTCAAGATGTGGTTATTGGAAGAAGAGCTTTATCTCAGCTATGCCAACAGCCTCCCCGTAGCCCTTACAAAAGACACCCAGGGCTGAGCATAGTCCTTAAGCCCAAGCACAAGATCCTGGAGTGAACCCAGTACTCTGCCAAGCTCTCTGTGAGAGCAAAGGGCTTCTCACAGCTTCTTCATGGACTGTTTTCTTTCCTTCTTTATTCTTAACCTCAAATTCCTTTCATCCCAACTTCCCACTGGCTCTCAGTATGAAGCGCTCATTGGCTTTCTAGAACCATCTTCGAGAAATAAGAACCTGGTCTCTTTTTTAAACAATGGCAACCCTACCAACTTCTAGGATTTTATAAACTGTTGGGTAAACTTATTTACATGCCTAAGAAGCAGCGTGGAGGGAAAATGCAAAACTGCTAGGTTAACTCCAGTGCACTCCCTCTAATGAATTACCTAAAAATAAATTCAAGCCGCCTTCACTATTAAGGTTTATGTGACAGTCGATAAAGAAAGGCTCCAAGTTCAGAGCCTCACCCAGGAACAACATCCCTCCTAGCAACAGGAGCCTCTGAAAAAAAACTTCACAGTAAATTAAGTACAATTAGCAGAGCAAACATCAACACCACCAGCCCAGTAAAAAAGTCATCACTCAGCTTTCATTCTCAACACCCATTAAGACTTGAACCATTTCTCAAATCAGTGATCTTTTTAAGTGATCATTATCATGAACACCCTCCTAAATTAGGGAATCCTCGTTAAGGGGCACCATAATGATACTAAACTTCAGCCTCTGCTAAGAAGTGGAGGTAATAAAGCTTCCCAAGAAGTGACAGCTTATATTTTTGATCCAAGCCATAAAAATAGCTAAGTACTTTCTAATGCTTTGATAAGCTAGGCTTTTTAAAATGTTCTTTAAGAAGCATTTTCTTGAATGGTAGACATTTAGAGCTGGAAGGAACCTTTGAAAGCATATAGTTCTGCTCCCTCATTTAACAAATGAGAAGATTGAGGCCCAGATATGTCAAATGATTTACACAATGTCTCACAGCTAGTTAGTTGCAGAACTGGTTTAACATGTAAATATAATCAGAAATGAACCTCATTGAGACAGAAGCCTGAAAGCATTTGCACTTCTCTGCTTTGGCCCCTTAAGTAGGCACCAGAGAATCTGCTAAGTCCCTGTAAATGAACAGGACTGTGACAGATATTACCCCAGAAGGCTCTCATCAGATTTAGCAAATAAAAATACAAGACAAGCAGTCACATTTGAATTTCAAAGAATAATGAGTGACTTTCTAGAATCTGTATGTCCTAAACAGGACGTTTGTTTTGTTCTGTTTTGTTTTGTTTTATCTATATAGTTGTTTTTATTTGAAATTGAAATTGAACTGAGCATCCTGTCTCTTATCAGACAATTTTCACTCATGAAGATGATAAAAAGAAGTAATAACTGTCAAACTTATGACATTGTATCAGAGCTGTGTTAGGGTTGTCATACCACAATACCACCGACTGGGGGTCTGAAACCACAGGAAGTTGTCGCCTCACAGTTCTGGAGGCTGGAGGGCTGACACCAAGGCATGGGCAGGGCTGATTCCTTCTGCAGCCTGAGAGGAAGCATCCATTGCTGACCTCTCCTCTAAATTCTGGTAGTTTACTGACAATCTTTGGCATTCCTTGGCTGGTAGGATCCGTCATCCCAATCTCTGCCTTTATGTTCACGGGATGTTTTCCCTCTGTACCTGTCTGTGTCTGAATTTTCCCTTCTGGAAAGGACACCAGTCATACTGAGTCAGGGCTCACCCCAATGATCTCATTTTAACTTAACTATAGTTACCCCTCGGACAACATGGGTTTGAACTGTACAAGTCCACTTATATGTGGATTTTTTTTAAATAAAGACAGTAAATGTACTTTTTCTTCCTTTGATTTTCTTAATAATATTTTCTTTTCTCTAACTTACTTTATTGTAAGAGTAGAGCACATAATACATATAATGAGAATTACATATGGTTTGTAGCAGACCTGTAAGTACAGGTAACCCTTGAACAACACACGTGTGAACTGCGTGGGTCCACTTAAACACAGATTTTTTTAATAAATACACAGTGAGCCCTCTGTATCTCTAGGTTTCGCATCTGCTAGTTCAACCAACCATGGGCAGACAACAGTTTTTGATCCGCAGTTGGAAACCTGTGGATGTGGAGGGCCGACTCTATGCATTGTTCTATGCCATTTTATGTAAAGGATTGAGCATCTGCAGATTTGGGTAACCATGGCGGTCCTGGAACCAATTCCCCAAGAATACCAAGGCAATCTTGTAGTTAAGTTTCGGGGAATTCAAAAGTTATATGTATTTTTATTGCAAGGGTGGTCGGTGCCCCTAACCCCCATGTTATTCAAGGGTCAGCTCTACATAGTCTATAAAAGGCATGTAAGATGGTCCTGATAGCAATCGCTGTTTCCTCCTCACTCATCACACATGATAACAATCTATTCTGGTGAAAAATATTTCAAAACGAACCTGGGTCCTCTTCTCTCTCTTATTATTTTTCTCTGAATGTGGCCTTCTTGCTACTTATTGCCAAGAGCAGAATTGCTCTTCCACTTTGCTTTTAGGCACTGTCCCAGGGACCAGAGTGTGTTTCTGAAGAGGAATTTGACTCCCTTCAAAGGCTGGCTGCTTGCTTCCCTTACTAAGAAAGATGACTGCATGGGGCTTCTACCCCCCTGTCTCCTCCTGTCTGCGCCCTCGTCCTATATCTGTGTGACTTGAGTGGCCTTGCTCCCTCTGACCCCACCAGCTGATGAAGAGCAATGGTAATGAAGGAGTATGTGAAAGCCCTCTTGTCAAGAAGACTCACTTCCCGCTTAAAGTTTGAGCTGAAAGTGGACCACAGAGTCTGGTAGTTGTAATTACTGTTTAATTACTTTGCCCCAAATTACTGTATGCTCCATATGAGGCCCAGATATGTCAAATGATTTGCTCAGTGTCTTACAGAACTAGTTTAATATATAGGAAGTCTAGTCAGAAATAAGTCTCTTTAAGAAAAGTCTGAAAGCATTTCTACCAACAAAGCAAGACTCCAAGCTAAATGTTCTTTTCTCTGCACCATGTAGCCTCCTACTTTTTCCTGAAAAGCCCACAAAAGATGTAGAATTTACTTGACTATATCCTAATAAAGACAGTTTCTCTGATCAGTAATGACTTTGGACAGGGTCTTTCATCTGTATCACTGCATAAGTTATAATATTAGCTTCAACGATTGCACCAAAAACTGGGGATGCCACTCACTACTAACATTTAATCATCGGACTTTGTGCAAAAAAAAATGGAAGGAAGGACTTATTATAATATAATATGACATTTCACTGATGCCATTATGTTAAAAATGGAGATAGATTAACAAGATATTGTTTCCTTGAATGGAGATGATAAAGTAATCTCAGAATAAAGGACGTCAAACTTTCAAAACCAGAAATGAATCATACTTTCTATCTTACATTCCTACACAAAAAAGAATCATTACCCACAATTAATATTTTTAAGCAATCAGATTAATGTATGTTACTCTTTACCTATCAGTGTCTTTGCTTCTGCTGAAGGAGAGTATAAATGTCACAGTAGCTTCTGTGATTACAACCTATGGAAAAGCCTTCATAACCTCAAGGATTCGTAAGAGTAAGACAGGTTAAGTAAGAATGTCATTGCTTTTAACTAAAAGCCTGTGTAAAGCTAAAGAAAAAAAAAGTACAATTTGACTTTCAAAAAAAAGTCTAAATGTTTCCAAGAGAACAAAATGAGAATTTGATTAGGAATAGGAGAATATGTGATTTCAATTTCAATTTTACACGGGGAACTTCAGGACACGACATCATGAGGTTGATTTAGTGGCACCGTCTAAAAATCTTTCAGCTCTGATTTTAAAGGCAGTCTTTGCGAAGGACACACCCAAGTCTGTGACGGTAAATAAATAACCATTTCTGGAATTTCTCTTCCGTGATAATGATTAGGATACCCCCACTGTACGCTCAATAAAACTCCAGCCAAGGTTTCAGCTGCATGAGGCACAGCGCAAAACAGAATGAAAATCTTCCAATCCTGTACTAAGCACAAGAACAATTCAACAACAGATTCCTTGGGCTAGAGTTCTATAACAAGTCTGCCATACTCATGATGCCCATAACCATAGTCTAGGATGTAAAAACTCACCCACTTGAGAAAGGTAAGGTTAAATGTGAAGAGTAACAGTTCATGGTCACTGTCATTTGTGTTGCATTCTATCAAATGGATAAAATATATACTGAGAAGGCTAAGCATCTGATTGAACATCAAGTTATAGAAATCAATGTTTATTTGAAAAGTGAACTGGTAGTCCACAGAAATGAAACAACTTCTAGTACCCTAAATATAAAGCTGCTAACAATTAAGCAGCTGAAAATGGCATTATTTTTAAAATATAGTTCTTAGCAGTATCTGAATTTAATTAAATACAATGTATTGATATAACTCAATGGCAAATGTCCATGAATATACATTAGAGGAGCACATTAGAGGTGATTACTTATTTAAAATCATTTTTTAATTATTTATGATCTTCACACAGAATAATAATACCTGATGAGGACTCTCTAGACTAAGAAAAATAAATCTGTCTGAGTAGGAAAGCATTGGTGTTTAAGGACATGTTGATAAGCTTCAGATCCTGGGAAACAGGATTTGGAGAGTCCACCATGCCAATCCATGTCCAACCACTAGGTGGAACACTACTGCCTCCTTTCCACCATTCTACCTT
>VMDR010019974.1:0-17905 GCA_007922815.1 Macrotus californicus | reverse complement strand
ATAAAGGTCACAAACAGTAATACAACTGAGCCAAAATCTAATACATCAAAAGAGAAGAAAAGCAAGTTTACTACTCATTGTCCACATAACCTAGCCTGTGTTTATGATTCTTTTCTTTCTTCTGAAATATTTTTTATTTTCACTGTAATCTATGAAGAATTTTTCAAGGAGTGACTATATTAACACTTCATCAGTTAATGAGTGCTAATGAGCTAATATTTAAAATAGTAATAATTTATTCTTTTAATTTAAAATTCGAACTATAAATCCTGCCCTTTACAAACCACACTTTACTTTTAAATCTATTATGTAACATAGGAGATAGTCACAGGAAAGAGTTATACAAATGGACAATATTCCAAACCTAATACATAAGCTGTTTTTGTCTTTGTAGGAACAGGCAAGCCTTCTGGGAACAGAAAATCTCCTCTAAGTATAACCAAGCTTTGAAGCAGTCATGGTGACATTCACCTTCACAGATTTGCTATTGCTCTGACTCCAGCAAGCAAAAAGCCAACCCACTTGCTTGCCTCCCAGACTGGGATCTCTGTCAGGTACTTTACACACCTTCTCTGTTTAATCTCAACAAGAATCCTTACCATGGTTCTTGTCCATGGCACAGACATCTGAAACTCAGAGACACACCTTGTCTAGGACCCACAGCTCTGTGACCCATGTGAGCCCAGATCCAGTGCTTTCTGTTCCATAGCACGCTGCCCCATCAATGGCCAATTCAATACTACCAATAATCTTTTTACAAATCCACCAGCTGGAAATACGGGCCTTTCAGAGCTTAAAATTTTTAATATTTTGTTTTCTTATTCTCTCTCAAGTAACTACCACTTAATAAACATAAGACATTTTTTTAACAGTTCACTCAGATTTCCTTTATATCCACAGAGAATACATTCTCTGCCAAGAGTAAAGTAGACATGAAGCATGATAAGTGAGAAGTGTTATGCATTCTGTAGAATTTAAGCAAAGCTAAAGATTTATATATTACATTTTCAAAAATATTAGTAAAAATACAAAATGTTCACAGTGGGCATACTACTCAGGATCAACAGTTAAATTTCAGTTCAATAACTTGTCATTTTACTAAATTTATCTCAATATTTATTTTTCCATTGGACAACAGTATGCCTTTTATCATAATCATGATTGTTAAATCTTGAGAGATCTTGAGTCACCCTCAGTGGCCCCTCCCCACAGCTTTGCCCTTCTCTGGCCACCTTTTTCTCATTCCCTTGTTACTCTGACCTAGCCTTTTCTTTCTACTATCTTCAAACACTGAGGTAAAGTTGGGCTCATGCAGTGGCCAAAATATTTCCCAAAGCAGATTCCTTCAAAACTACTTCTATGGGATGCAAAGAAATGAAAAAGAAGGAATGAAGGGAGAAGGGGAGGTGGGAAGAAAAGTTTGACTAACACTGGTTTACTTCAAGTTTCTTGTACCACAGGTATTCATATATCGTGCTTCTCTAACAGGGGGTTCAATGGCCATGTTCCTGACAGTGGTAAACCAAGGAAACCTTTTCTACAAATTATCTTTCCAAATGCACTGGAAAAGCAGGTATAGAGCTGTGGCTGCATATGGGGATGAGAGAGTGGCAGTGAGCTACTGAAACAGAGGTGTGGCCAGAGTTATGGAGGGAAGTCAGGAATTGTCTTTATTTCAAAGAAGCTTTCCAGGAGATTCTGATATATCTTTACTCCTCCCCACTCTCCCCAATTAAAAATCTCTGGTGGTCTCCAAAACTCAATGTACATAAGAATCCTCTAAGAATGTGATGCATGTGCGTGACCTACACTCAGAGATTTAGGATATTCACAGAGCAGGGCAACAATTACATTTGAAACTTACATCCTGATTGATTCTTAGGCACATGGCCACAGGAGCCCCATTTTAGAAACCACTGTTCTAGAAGGTACTAAGGGTACCAAATGTATTGTCTGAACTTTGTTATAAATACTAAAAAATTAGCTCATGACTCAATGACACAGATTAAATGATAAAATGATAGGTCTAAGTTGGCTTTGGGGACAAATAAAAACTCAATTGTTTTAAAGTTAAATTTTTTTAAAATTAAAATTTTCAAAATTTCAGTTCTAAAGAAAAAATTCTTGCTTATAGTGAACTTTGTACAGTATCTTTGGTGGGCTACAAGGTATTAAAAACTGAATAATTCTCAGTTCTCAGCTTAAAGAGGCTTACATTCAAATATAATATCAAATGTATACAAATTATAACGTGAGAAGTATACAATGAGAAAAATGCTGTGTGAGAGACCCCAGTTGGTGGAGGAGTTAAATGGAAGCTACTCAGACCTCCTCCCAGGACCAAACTGGAATTACACCTAAAGTTTAGAAAAATCATCCTGAATAACCAACTGAACATTAACTGGAGAGAAGCCTTATAACCACAGACAGGTGGAAGAAATCACTTCACCACAATGAGACTGGAAAGGAGTACAAAGGAGGCAGAGAGGGCTGGCTGGGCACCCACTGGAAGCAGCTGAAGTTCCAGAGGGATATTTCAGTAGCCAGGGGATGCCCCTGAAAAGTGTGGAGTCTAAACCCCAAGCTGGGTTCCCCAGCCTATAGCATCAGAACTGGGAAAGGAACCCAAATAATATATAGCTGTGAAAAGCAGCAAGGTTTCCGTCCACCAGGGAGAGACTAGAGACACAGAGAGCCTCATAAATAGCCAATGCACAAAATTCTTTTGCAGCCACTTACCCTGGGCTCCAGCAGAGGGTGGGCAAAGTGGACTAGAGATATGTGAGGAGAGTCTAGGGCTGGTGGCCTGGGAAGAGAACTAAACAGTTAGCCACTAGGATCCCAGTCCTAAGTCATTCCCCATACTTCAGGAGCCATCTTTCTCAAACAGCACTCTCCTCCAAGTGGCAACAGAGTGAGGGGAAGCAAAAGCCCTTCCCACAAGAATCACTCTCACCCCACCCTGTGGTGGTTAAATTCTGTTGCTGAGGAGTATAGCTGTAAGACTTTCACTCCTTAAGCCTAACAGAAAGCCTGCAGACAGAGACAGACCGCTGGGACCTCTGAGACTTTAGCTGACCATCCCCTGGGCCCGGTGCTGGTAAAAGCCAGCCACGGTGTACAGCCTGGTTCTTTCTGCACAGAAACAGGACGAGCAGAGGGAACCACAGCCGTGGATCACTGATAGCTCCAAATAGGTTGCCCTTGGCCAGTCACAGGCATGGTATGACATAGGCCTAAACCAGAGTCTTTGCAGATCTACCTAATATATAGAAACAAGCACAAAGAGGCAGCCAAAATTGAAAGACAATAAAATAGGCCCCAAATGAAAGAACAAGAGAATTCTCCAAAAGAAGAACTAGGTGAAATGGAGGCAAGCAATTTATCAGATGGAGAGTTTAGAGTATAATTATAAGGATACTCAACAGCATGAAAAAAAAACCATAGAAACCATGAAAAAGGACCAGTCAGATATAAAGAATGCAATATCTGAAATAAATAATATACTGGAAGGAATAAACAGTAGGTTACATGAAGCAGAGAATCAAATCAGTGATTTGGAAGACAAGGTAGAAGAAAACACCCAAGCTTAGCAGCAAAAAGAAAAAAGAATTGTAAAAAAATGAGGGGAGCTTAAGAAACCTTTGGAACAAAATGAAGCATAAAAAGACCCACATGATGGATATACTAGAAGGAGAAGAGAGTGAGCAAGGGATTAAGAACCTATTTAAAGAAATAATGACCAAAAACTTCCTTAATCTGGTGAAGGAAAATGGCACACAAGTTCAGGAAGTTCAGAGAGTCCCAAATAAGTTGGACCCAAAGAAGCCTACACTAAGACACATATTAATTAAAATTGCAAGACTGAAGGACAAGGAAAGAATCCTAAAAGCTTCAAGAGAAAAGCAAGTAGTTACATACAAGGGAGCACCAATTAGGCTGTCATCTGATTTCTCAACAGAAATATTTCAGGCCAGAAGGGAGTGGTGTGAAATATTCAAAGTGATAAAAAGCAAGGACCTATGGCCAAGGTTACTTTACCCAGCAAGGCTATCATTTAAAATTGAAAGAGAAATAAGGAGCTTCCCAGACAAGAAAAAGCTAAGAGAGTTTGTTAACACCAAACCAGTACTGCAGCAAATGTTAAAGGGCTTACTTTAAGAAGAGGAAGAATAAAGAGAAAAAAATAAAACAGGAAAATAGTCTGACAAAAAATGGCACTAAATAGGTATCCATCAATAATCTCCTTAAATGTAAATGGCTTAAATGCTCCAACCAAAAAAAATAGGGTAGCTGAATGGTTAAGAAAACAAGACCCATATATATTCTGTCTCCAAGTGACCCACCTCAGATCAAAAGATACACATAAAAAGTAAAGGAATGAAAAAATATATTTCATGCAAATGGAAAGGAAAAAAAGATGGGGTAGCAATACTTATATCTGACAAAATAGACATTAAAATGAAGCCTATAGTAAGAGACAAAGGAGGGCACTACATAATGATGAAGGGAACAGTCCATCAAGAGAATATAATCATAGTAAACATTTACACACGCAACATAGGAGCACCTAAATTTGTAAAGCAAATATTGATAGACATAAAAGGAGAGATCAACAGAAATACAGTCATAGTCAGGAATTTTAACACCACATTGCCATCAATGGATAGATCTTCCAGACAGAAAATCAACGCAGAAACAGCAGCCTTAAAGGACACACTAGATCAATTGAATTTAATTGGATTTAATTGATATCTTCAGAACATTTCACCCCAAAGCAGCAGAATACACACACTTTTTCATGTGCACATGGAATGTTTTCTAGGATAGACCACATGTTAGGAGACAAAACAAATCTTAATAAATTTAAGAAGATTGAAATCACATCAAGCATCTTCTCTGACCACTGTACTATGAAACTAGAAATTAATCACAACAACACTGAAAAACATGCAAAGACATGGAAGCTGAATAACATGTTATTAACAGTGAATGGGTCAATGACAAAATCAAAGAAGAAATCAAAAGATATCCTAAAGCAGATGAAAATTAGAACACAATAATCCAAAATCTGTGGGACACAGTGAAAGCAATCCTAAGAGGGAAATTCACAAGACTATCTCAAAAAAAAACAAGCACAAATAAACAATCTTACTTTACACTAAAAGGAACTTGAAAAAGAACAATAAACAAAGCCCAAAGTAGAAAGAAGGAAATAATAAAGATTAGAGCAGAAATAAACAAAATAGAGTCTAAAAGAATGATACGAAAGGTCAATGAATCCAAGAGCTGGTTCTTTGAAAAGATAAACAAGATTGACAAACCTTTAACCAGACTGATCAAGAAGAACAGAGAGAGGACCCAAATATATAAAATGAGAGATGAAAGAGGAGAAACAACAACTGACACCAAAGAAATACAAAGGATTATAAGAAAATATTATGAACAACTATATGCCAACAAACTGGATAACCTGGACGAAATGGTTAAATTCCTAGAAACATACAATCTTCCAAAACTAAATCAGAAAGAACCAGAGGATCTGAATAGACAAATTATACCTACTTAAATTGAAGCAGTAATCAAAAAACTCCCTAGAAACAAAAGCCATAGACCAGATGGCTTTCAGGTGAATTTTAGCAACATTTCAGGATGAACTAACACCTCTCCACCTCAAACTACTCAAAAATTTCAAGAGGAAGGAAGGCTCCCAAGCTCATTTTATGGGCCAGCATTATCCTAATTCCAAAACCAGATAAAGACACTACAAAGAAAAAATATTAAAGGCCAATATCTTTGATGAATATAGACACTAAAATCCTCAACAAAATATTAGCAAACTTAATACAGCAATACTTCAAAAAGATCATATACCATGATCAAATGGAATTTATTCCAGGAATGAAAAGTTGGTACAACATTTGCAAATCAATAAATATGATTCACCACATAAACAAAATGAAGGATAAAAAACACATGATCATATCAATAGATGTAGAAAAAGCATTTGATGAAATCCAGCACATATTTACGATAAAAACTCTCAGCAAAGTGGGAATAGAGGGAACATACCTAAACACAATAAAGGCCATATATGACAAACCCACTGCCAGCATCATACTCAATGGGCAAAAACTACAAGTGTACCCTTAAAGTTGGGAACAACACAGGGATGTCCACTTTCACTTCTCTTATTCAACACAGTACTGGAAGTCCTAGCCACAGCAATTAGAGAAGAAGAAATAAAAGACATCTAAAGTAGAAAGTAAGAAGTAAAACTGTTTTTATTTGCAAATGACATGATACTGTACATAGAGTACCCCAAAGATTCCACCAAGAAACTAATAACTGATAAATGAATTCAGAGAAGCAGCAGGATACAAAATTAATATTCAGAAATCAGTTGCATTTTTATATGCCAATAACAAACTAACAGAAAGGAAAATTAAGAAAACAATCCCATTCAAAATTGTTTCAAAAAGAATAGAACACCTTGAAATAAACTTAACCAGGGATGTAAAAGACTTGTTCTTGGAAAATTATAATACACTAAACAAAGAAATTGAAGAAGATACAAATAAGTGAAAGTATATACTGTGTAATGGATAGAAAGAATTTACATCATTAAAATGTTTGTACTGCCCAAAGTAATCTACAGATTCAATGCAATTCCCATCAAGATTCCAATGACATATTTTACAGAACTGAAACAAATATTTCAAAAATGTATATGGAACCACAAAAGGCTCCACATAGCAGCAGCAATCCTGAGTAAGAACAACATAGTTGGAGGAATCATGCTACCTAATACAAAACTAAGGCCATTGTAATCAAAACAGCATGGTACTGGCATAAAAACAGACACATAGATCAATGGAACAGAATAGAGAGCCCAGAAATAAATCCATACATTATAGTCAATTAATATTCAACAAAAACTGCAAGCACATAGAGTGAGCTAAAGATAGTTTATTCAATAAATGGTGTTGGGAAAATTGAACAAATAATGTGCAGAAAAATTGAACTAGACCACCTTGTAACACCACACACAAGAATAAATTCAAAATAAATCAAAGACTTAAATGTTAGACCCAAAACCATAAAAATCCTAGAAGAAAACACAGGCAGCAAAATCTCAGACATTTTTCATAGCAATATTTTTTCAGGTATATCTCCCCAGGCAAGGGAAACAGGAAAAAATGAACAAGTGGGACTACATCAAACTAAAAAGTTTTGCATAGTGAAGGAAAACATCAACATAATAAAAAGACAACCCACAAAATAGGAGAACATATTCTCTGATATGTGATAAGGGGTTCATATCTAAAATTTATAAAGAACTTACAAAACTCAACATCAAAAAACAAACAACCCAATTAAAAAATGGGCAAAGGACCTAAATAGACACTTCTCCTATGAGGACATACAGATAGCAAATAGACATATGAAAAGAGATTCATCTCATTAATCATCAGAGAAATGCAAATTAAAACCACAATAATATATCATCTCACACCTGTCAGAATGGCTATCATCAATAAATCAACAAACAAGTGCTGGCCAGGATGTGGAAAAAAGAGAACCCTTTTGCACTGCTGGTGGGAATGCAGATTGGTGTAGTCACTGTGGAAAGCAGTATGGAGATACCTCAAAAAATTAAAAATGGACCTGCGTTTTGACCTAGCAATCTCACTTCTGGGAATATATGTGAAGAAACTCAAAATACTAATTCGAAAGAACATAAGGACTCCTATGTTCATTGCAGCATTATTTACAATTGCCAAAATATGGAAGCGGCCCAAGTGTCCATCAGTAGGTGAGTGCATAAAATAATTATGGGGCATTTACATGATGAAATACTACTTGGCCGTAAAAAAGAAAATTTCACCCTTTGCAACAGTGTGAATGGACCTGGAGAACATTATGCTAAGTGAACAATAAGCCTGTCAGAGAAAGACAAATACCATATGATTTCTCTCATATGTGGAATCTAAAGAACAAACTAAACAAGCAAAATAGAGAAAGACTCATAGAGAACAGGCTGATAGCTAAGGGGTGGGAGGTGGGCTGGGAGTAGAGGGGTTGAGCAAAAAGGTAAAAGGACTAATGGACATGGACCACAGTGTGGTGATTATAGGGGTGAGGTGGGTCTAAGGAGACTAAATGATAATGGAAAAATACAATAAAAAATAATAATAAAGAGAAAAATGATGTGTGCCTTTAAAGGAGAAAGAAATCAATGGATGAGATAATCTAACTGAAAAGGCTGACAATAAATCCAAGTAAATCATGTTTTAATAGCATTTTAATTTTATTAAAATGTAAATGACTACACATTCTCAACATGATATATTTTAGCTACTATTTCCTGGTAGTTTGTTGACAGGTATCGAATTAATATTATAACAAATGCCTAACCTCCAAAACATGTTACTTCCTTCTGCTGTGATATGCTATACAACAGCAGATAAGGAGCAAAACATCTGGACTTGTCACCTGGCCACATTTTTATCTCATCAAAGATAAGAAATTTATTCTTGAATGCTCTAGAGTTCATTTCCAGCAATAAAAGTGAAAACCACAAAAAATAAATTAACATTAAAAAATAATTTTTAAAATCCTCGTTTTCCTAGCCAATCCATGATTGAAAAGTAGTCTCCTATGACTGTCATTCCAGGGAAAAAGAAGTGATCATGTGTGATGCTGTGCACTTTCTGCACAGCATTTCCATACCTAGCAGCTAGATGAACGCGCTCCTGAAAATAGGTAACAATTGCTACTCAGAAACATTTTGAATGGGCAGAAATTCATTCATGTAAGTTAGCTCTGGCATAATAAGTGTCCTTCTTGTGACAGCACTTGCCTGATATATTTAGCAAAATACACATACTCTTTATGTCTTGACCTCCTCCTCCTACACTAACAGTTTTCAGTAACACAAATAGCTTCAAGTAACTCTGCAAATAAAATATTTAAAAGTACCCATCTGTAACCCCTTCTTGGTGATATGTGAAATACAGAAAAAATATTTTTATTACTCACATGGACGAAACTGTTACTCACCAGGTAGGACTGGCTAAGTGGTCAGATGTAATAATAACAGACTTACATTAGAAGGAATTTGGGTTCTACACATAATATTCTACTATCATGCAATTTCCAGCAGTAGTCAGTGTATATATTTCTTAAGTTTTATCATAACTATGGAGATATTTGCAAAGTGAATTTTGCTTTTTTTAAAAAGATTATTTATTTATTTATTTATTTTTAGGCAGAGGGGAAGAGAAGGAGAAAGAAAGGGAGAAAAACATCAATGTGTGGTTGCCTTTAGTGCACCCCCTACTGGGGACCTGGCCCAAACCCAGGCCTGTACCCTGACTGGGAATCGAACTGGCAACCCTTTGGTCCACTGGAATCCACTGAGCCACACCAGTCAGGGTGTGAATTTTGGATTTAGGTATTTTTGAACATGAAAATAACTGCAAACACATCGCAAAGGAAAAGGGCCTATGAGGATACAAAGAATTCTGACAGTCAAAAATGAGAGAAGCGTATTCCAGGGGATGGCACATTAGCAGAGGAAAGGCCGATGGTGTCTGCAAGGAGTAGACCAAACCCCTGTGAGAACCATGGAAAGGTAGGTGGGGCAGGCCACAGGGAGATGGGAATGTCCTGCCTTCAAGAGAACTTAGAACTTTTTTGAAAATCAAGAAAAGCCACTATAGACCTGTGACTGGGTAGGAACCAGCCCTCATTATTTACTAAGAATATTCTTTTGAAAATTCTTAGTAAATTGTTCAGAATTACCTCAACAAAATGACCTTCACATCCTTGCCTTAAGCCCCAAGCCAGCAAGGTTTTATATTTAAAGAACAATAATACAAAACTAATTCCAGAAATTCTGCTGAGTAATATAAATATTTACTAAAATCTCTTGAAAAGGTAAATGAGAGAAAATATGCGTTAAGACTTTCTGGAATTCTCCTTAATAAAGTCCTATTCCCCATACCAATTCCTGTTCTGTCCCAAATTCCTCTAAACCTCTCCTCTACTCCCACCAGTGGCCATTTCTCAGCCATTTCAGTGGGCGAGCACTCCAGTGCTGCCTTTCTTTTGGCAAAGTTCTGGGTAGGATTCTGCCCTCCATTCTGCTGGTGTGATGATCAGAGACAATGGGGAAAGGGTAGCAAAGGCTAGAAAATGCACACTTTCACCCTGACTGGTATGACTCAGTTGGTAGGGCATCGTCCTGCAAAGCAAAAAGTCACTGATTTGATTCCCAGTCAGGGCACGTGCTCAGGTTGGAGGCTTGATCCCCAGGTCAGGCGCAGGTGAGAGACAACCCACTGATGTTTCTCTCTCACATCAAGTTTCCTCTCCCTTTTTTTCTCCCTCCCTTCCCCAGTAAATAAATCAATGCATAAATAAATATTTTAAAAAAGAAAACGCACACTTTCTAAGTCTTATCCCGATAAGACAGACTGGTCGGGAGGACTCATGGAGTTGGGAGTACCATCCAGGAGGTCAGTGGAACACTCTCATGAGGTCTTCAACTACAGTGATGTGTAGAACAATAAACAGGGATAATCAGAAATTCGAGGTAGGATTTGTCAATGAAACTGAGCTCCTCAAGAGCAAGAGTCAATAATTATTCCCAAATCCATCAGAGTGCCCTCAGATGTTTGTTTAGTGGCTAAATGAATGGCTGGATAAGTGCATGAAAAATAGGCAGGCTGCTGACAGGAGGAGAGCCAACAATAGTTAATCCTGAGTGTTCCTGGGAACCTAACACACAATTCTTCCTACTTCCCCTCCCCCTCACAATCCTAATGGCATCCTGACTGATCACCCTCTTGCCTCAGGCTTTCACATTTACCACTCCCTCTACATAAAATACCCGACAACCTTAGCCTCACATCTGTATTTAGAGAGGTTGAAAAGGGCGGATGTACAACTGCAGGTGCAGCAAGGATTTCACAGCATGCGTGTTAGGTCTGGGCGATAGTGCTTACTATGTCACAGAATTAAAGGAGCAGCATTCCAGATACACCTGGCGGGGGTGAGAGTCCTTGGCCTCCAGAACTGGGGAGATGTTTTTAAATGAGCTATGAAGCTTTCCACCACCACCACTACCACCACCCCCTGAGTGAGTTTCATGAGAATATCCAGATAGGTCCTCTGTTCTCAAGTCGTTGTTGGTCTCTGATCCACACTCGGGTATTCCATTCACAGACTCAGATACAGATTTAATGAACTTCCAGTTCTCCTCATGTAATAAAACACAGTAGTCAAAAGATGAGACTACTACAAACAGCTTGAGAAAGCAATGGACTTTGAGGGTGACCCACAGATCACTCTCTGTCCAGCTATAGTGTTTTTCAAAACTTTAGATTGTTACCACTTTTAACTTTTAATAAAATATTCTCTTTTCTTCCTTGTAACTCACTTCAGTAAGTCTTCACTGTCTTTTAATAAAAGAGAAAAAGATCTGTTAAATCTAAATGAAACAGGTCTGAATTAATATATTACCATAAATATTTCTGTAGTTTGAAATTTTCTCTTACTCATTTACATTCCAAAGTGACATCTTATTCTTTGAGATAAATATTTGGACTAACGGTAAGTCCAAGTACATAAAGGGTATGGCCTGTTGTGGTCACCTTCACACTCCACCTGGGAAGCTCTGCCCAGGTCCTAGATACAGGAGCTCAGCAACCCAGTGGAGTTTCCTAGGCCCTTGGCATCAGCTCCCTCTTCAGGTTTACCTGTGTGCCAGGCTCCTCCTCCCCCCACACTTAGATGCACTGGGAGAGCACAGACACTGTGACTGGCATTTAACAGGTACTCAGTGAAAGGTTGTGGAGTGAATACGTATATGTCTGTACCATAACAATTATGAAAGAAAAATGATACTACGTAATCTCTTTTTGTTTTCTAAAACATGAAATATAAGGCAAAAGAGTTTTGAGAGGACAGCAAAGTGGAGCCTGCTGGGCTTCCCCAGGCAGTGTGGGCTGTGTTCTCTCAGCAACTCTGGTGGCCCTGAAGAGGTTTCCCCCTGCCCCCAGCCTTGGCAAACTGCAGCTCCACCTTGCTCTCTATTTCCACAGGCTCAAGCCAGAGACAGGGTTGAATATCTTCTCTCTCTTTCCTCACTGCCTTCCATCTGCTCTGTGTGTCCTGCACTCCTCTCCACCCCCTTTGACCTCCTTGTGCCCTGAGATTTTGAGGTGTCCCCTGGGCTTTTGTGGTATAACCCTCATGCACTGGAAGGAACCTGGGTGCCCAGAGCTGATTTGGGAGCTGCTGGCAGCATTTTGGGCCTGCTAAATTGGCCTACAAAGGCTCAAGGTTAACAAAAGTCAAGGCAGCCTGCTGAAATCCGTGGGGTCCTCCACCATGCCCTGTGGCCAACCTGATGGGGAAGCAAAGAAGCATCCCCAGCACGTGCTGTGAGGGAATGTGACATGGTTGATCTTACCCACGAGGAGATGCTGACAGGTACATCACCTGTCCACCATGCCTGCCTGGCTGGGATTGGGACCCAGAAACTTGGGCTGCCTTACCAGGGTCCTGAAAAGTTCTCCCACACCACAGAAGGGACATAACAAGATCGTTCCTTTACAAGAGGGATTATTGTTGTTGTTACTTAAGTCTCAATAACGATAAATCTAATGAACTCCTTACTTTTTTCCCTGAGAACCGATTACCTGCAGAGGTGGTCTGTTCTAAAAAAGAGCAGCGCCTTCCCTGTCCCAACAGTAATTCCCTAAGACTCTGGCTCAGAGCAAAGGACGGGCTGGAACCAGGATTTACCTGCGCCCCGGTGGCAATGGGAGACGAGCCAGCCCTGCCGCGCAGAGGAAAAGCCGCAGCTTAGGTTCCTCATCTGCAACCCGAGCTCTCCAGGGACCCCCGGGCCCTCCCAGGATATCGTGCGGGGACAAAGCCAGCGTGAGCAGCGGGGCCCACGACTTAGCCGGCCGTTCCCCCACGCCGAGCTGAGGACCCAAGAGGGCAGGGTTTCTCCACTGCCGATCTGCCTGGCCTCCCTGGGGTTATCTCCCGGAGTCACCAGTTCAACTGCTCCTGCAGGTGAAGTCACCAAGGTTTACCAAGGTTTATGCCCAAGACCACAGACGGCCAGATTTTTTTTTTTTAAGATAAAGAACTCCTCTTTGGGTGATGCTAACGAAAGAAAAATGGTTTTAAGTCCTCTTGCCCTGATTAAAATAAAGGGGCAGGCACCTCCAATAAATCCTGCTCTGTAAATTATGGTGTCTTGGATCATTTCATTAGCCTGCTTTATTGGTTTATATTAAGTATGTATGGAGAAATGTTTAAATTGATGGCTTATTATCTAATTACCTAATTACCCCCAATCAATTGAATGCTAATTATCTAACTATCAATTGCTAATCTGTGAAGTGGCAAATATGTGAGAGAGGGAAGGAATAAACCACACTAGGCATTGTCCACCATTCAGTTACAAAGAGGACTTGTCAGTCACAAACTCTGAAAAATAATCCCAGTGCCTTCAAATCGTTCTTTCTAGATTAGGATGAATCTATCAAGAATAAAGAAAACTGAAAGCTGGATTATTTCTCTGATTTCTGTATATTGAAACTAGAGGAAGTAAATTAATGAACTTTCAGAGCCTGACAATTTGAGCTCTACTTTTTGTTCAGTCCTTAGCCACTGGACTTCAACCAGAGTATTTATCCTCGATTGTCTTTCTGACAAAGCGAAGAGATTGAATTCAGTCGTGCTCAGTTTGTACCATGTGTGAGTCTGAGAAGAATGCAGATTCTGACACTCCAGGGATTTCAGTTCTGCATGGCAGGTGCGCCATTAATCTGCATTTGAAAGGCCTCTGGGTAGTCCTGAAGCAAGAGGTCCTTGAAACGCACTGTTATTCACTCAATAAAAATGATCTGAAAGCAAACTAGGCCGTGCAGAGCAGGAAACACTGGAACTGCAATAGTGACTAAAAGTGACAGGCGAGATCCTTGTCTTGGGGAAGCATTTAGCTTCTGGGATCTAGCTCCCCCACATAATGGTTTAACCGTACTAAACAGGTTGATCAATGCTAAGTTACTCTTTGATTTTTGTTCTTTGCTCATTGTTTATCCTTGACTACTTTTTTTTCATCATCCAGAATGGGACATTCTAACATATTCTTTTAGTTAACAACACCTAAAACATAATAACATTTGTTGGCGTACAGCTCATTTGAAAACCTAGATAATAATAACTTCGTAAGAAACAATGTAGAAAACTATATTTGACAAAACTACACATTGTTTTCAATAACATAAAAAACAAAAAAAAATAGGATACCCACACATCATACACTTGCTGATTCCACACCGATGATCTCGGCCAAGGAGTTAACAAATGACTTTGCAGGAAGCTGCTCTGGGTAGAAACATGGGTAAAAGAGCAGTGCAAAGTGCTTCCTCTGAACACAGGGGAAGAGTTTAAAGAAATCACTGAATTATATCAGGATTATAAGAGCCAACTTTACAAATGTTTGTGCATTTTTTTCTCTTACATATTTAGTCTGAGCTACCTTCACGTCATTTTTATGATTCTGGATCAGCTGAGCCATATACTTAAATAAAGTGGGAGGGAAAAATACTTATAATTCCCTAGCAAGTGCTTTATAGTGCATTCTATTCATATTTTTGAGCTGAGATACTCAGATACAACAATAAAGAAATTATAATGTTATTTGATAAATATTTGAATCATAACAAACTTTTAAAATGTTTATGTCTGATGCTGAGTACATACAAACCATCCAAGTGATTGGGAGTAATTCAAGAAAGTAAAAGATTGAAATTTCAAAGTGTTTAAAAAACTTTTATATGTAAAATGCTATACAGGGAAAAATAAATTATAAGACTCCACTTCAACTTCATAGAAAAAACAAAATGGTATTTGTTAGACTGTGCTTAAAACAATAAAAATTAACCATAGTCTATGGTACCAGCAATTTACTAATGCCACATTAACTAGCTGCTGTTAACTCAAGTAATAGTAGAATACAGGACACAGTCCAATGTGGTAGTTTCAAAAATAAATAAATGAATAGACTCCCAAATCAATCTACTTGTATTCAAGTCCAGCTCAACCACTTCATAGCTACGTGACCTCATGGAGTATTTAACTCTCTCCAAACCTCTGTCTCTTCATTGTAAAACTGACTGCCGTGTATAGGTTAGACTTAATTTTAGGCTCCTTTAAAATAAATACAAAAGTAGAAACTACAGGACAGCCAAAAACCAAGTGCCATTTGATTCTCACAGTTTTCAGTCCATTGCTAGTGATGTGACTAATGTTTTCTTTTTTTTTTTTTTTTTTAAGATCTGCCTGGATCTTCTACTTTTGAAGAAGTGGCCACAAAGAACTTTTGCCTGCAAACAGTTTCTGCTTTAAAGAAGGGAGATGTTTTGGCCCCCTCATAGGACCTTACACATCTTGCAAAAGTTTAGCTGGCATAAAGCTTGCAACAGTTAACCGTGGTAACGGTTAAAAACTTGACAGAGACTGACATTGAAAGTTCTCTTGGATGTGTTTGACCTGTGAATTCTCCTTTCAACCACATCTAAAGCTTGCTTTCCATGTGGTGTGTGAACCTTTTGGGTGAACCACATTCCACCAGCCTTTCAGCCAGTGACAAAGTGAATTAGCCCCATTAAATTCCCCCTTCACTTGCCCTAAAACAGATTAGCAGGAAACTGTTTTGCATACATTACCTCCTAAATCATATCTTAACCTTTTCCAGCCTGAAGACGGAGAATTTATTTTTCACTCTTCTCAGAACCTTGAAAAGAGCTCAGTAAATATTTTGGGACTGATTAGAGAGAAATCAGCACTATTCTTCGTAATATAAAATGACACTCCGTGGAGAGCAATGTTAGAATGAAGCTAAGTCACCAATAGGTGGCAGTGGTGATTTAATTTCTGGACAGATCATTAAAACAAAGTAGTCAATTGCCAAAAATGCCTAATTACATTTTCCATCTCTGCATTGCATTTTCTACCAGCCTCCAATGCCCCACGTCTCTCTCAGCCCTGTCTGCCGCTGCCCTTAGTAACTGCTGCCTGAACAGCTGTAGCTATAGCAGCTTCCTTAGCTACTCTTTCCAGTCTCATAAATTAATTGTCATTCTTAGAAATAAAAGAAATTAGCCCTCATTGCTTAAGGATCTCTGGAGAAAGTATTACATTTTTCGTAGATTGTTAAAATGCTTAAATATGATTAGAATAATGGGAGAAATGGGTTTTTCCAACACTCAGTGAAATACAAATTTAATTGCTGCTTCTAGTTTTGCTTTACCTATTCAGCAGCAGAAACTATGCTCACTTGATAATGTTTTCAGAAATATAAATTGAGGTACACAGATAGAAATATTATTTATTGCTTTTTTTTTCCTAGTTAAAAAACGGTTTTATTGCTTAAGTACAGACGTTTTATGCAACCAGGCCAGAGGTTGTGGATGACTCCTATTCCCAGTTGGGAGGGAGGACTCTCTTGGCCTTACAATAAAGAGCCAACCGATGAATACGGCTCTTGATCAGAATCAGACAGAATTTAACACCCTTATCCTTTCTGTTCTGCTCATGCTCAAAATGCTTTCAAACAGTGATTACTTTCTTAACTAAATGGTAGAGATTCTCAGGAAGATCAGGAGCAAGACCTTTGGACTTAAGAATTCTCAAAATTTTATTGCCTGTCACAAAATGTACTTGTGCAACGCCACGTGAGTCTCTCAGGATCACACCAATTTGTGAGGGAGTCAGGCACTTCCCGGCCAGTTTGTAGATCTCCTTCACCTCCGTCAGACGTCAGCTTCAGCCACGTGGGGGTGCTGCGTTGGTGGTGCATTGCCGACTGGGACAGGCCCTTCTCGGGAGCGTGCGTGCGACCCACGAAGGTGGAGGACAGAGAGCAAAATGAGAGCGTGAATTGGAACGCCGCAGGAAGCCACCTATTTATTGCTTTAAATAAACCATTCACATGGTGGTTTATTTTTTAGGAATGGATGCTGTGCCACAAGTTAAATTAATGAGTTTTTTCCTGAGTGAGATCAATGGTTGCGCTAAGAATACAGTGACAGGAAAAGTCTCCAGGCCTCTTGTATTGCTGATCGTGTTAAGTACACTATAAAGTTTGTTTAAATTTCCATCTTCTATCTTCTTAAACAGTCTTAAGTATAAAACAAAAACCCTTGAAGGAAAATTTACCTTATTTATCCACTAATATCCTTGTAAATTTCCTGAGGGTGATTAATATGATTGTTTAAACCCAACTATCCAAAGGAGATTTTTTTTTTTTTTTACCGTTTTATGAGGGGTTAGTTGCTTTGTACTTTATGGATGGTCTTGTTCCTCTCAGCTGCTCAGCATCCTTCTGGTGCCTCTCCTGGTGCCCACGTATCAGTTGCCTTTCTTTAACAAGACACATGGACTGTCATTTCCCAGAAAATATAAAGACTAGAGTAGTGATTCTTAAAGAGGTTCTCCAGGTCTCACCTGGGAACTTGTTAGAAATGAAAATCCTCCACCCATCCCAGACTTGGTTCAGAAAACAGCCCTTCACCTATCAACACAGGAATGCTATATATGTAGTTCACTTGTGCAGTAGTCTGATGATGCTAATGTTTGTTATGGAAGAGACTGGGACCCTTCCACTTTGAAAATGCCACCATCTCTCCAGGAAATTTAAAATAACATGCACTCTGGAAAGAATTAACAAAAAAACACTAAAGACTCGGAAGAAAAGGGTGTGAGACACAAGAAAATTCTTACTAGAGTAGAGTTAAGATGAAAAAGAAAATTGTAGCCCTAATTGTATGGCTCAGGTGGTTGGAACGTCGCCCCACACACCAAAACGTTG
>VMDR010019973.1:0-17899 GCA_007922815.1 Macrotus californicus | reverse complement strand
TTATAACTGGAAGTCTGTACCCTTTCATCCATTTTTCCCAATCCCCACCCACTACCTCTGGCAACTATCAATCTGTCCTCTGCATCCATGAGCCTCTTTATTTCTTTTTGCTTTTTAGAATCCACCTATAAGTGACATCACATGGTATTTGCCTTTCTCTGAGTTTTTTTCACTTAGCATAATGCCTACAAGTTCCATCCTTGTCACAAATGGAAATATTTTTATTGCTGAATTTTATATATATCACATTTTCTTTATCTATTCAGCTACCGATGGACTCTTAGGTTGTTGTTTCCATATCTTAGCTATTGTAAATAATGCTGCATATATCATTTCAAGTTAGATGTTTTTGTTTTCAGATAAATACTCAGAAGTGGAATTTCTGGATCATATGCTAATTCTCTTTTTAATTTTTTGAGGAACCTCCATGCTGTTTTCCATAGTAGCTACACCAATTTACATTCCCACCAACAGTGCACAAGGGTTCCCTTTTCTCCACATCCTCATCAGCATTTGTTATCTCTTGTCTTTTTGTTAATAACCTTTCTAGCATGTGTGAGATGATATCTGGTTTGATTTGCATTTCCCTAATGATTAGTGATGTGGAGCACTTTTTCATGTACCTGTTAGTGATCAAGTATGTCTTTTTTGGAAAAATGTCTATTCAGATACTCTACCCATTTGTTGAGTGGAATTTTTTGCTATTGAGTTGTGTGAGTTTTTATGTATGTTGGATATTAATCCCTTATTAGATTATTCTTATTTTTGAAAGCTGATTGTTCTTGCTTTTGAATAAGTTAATTATGCCTACAATACTTAATGTGGCATATACATTTCTCCCATAATTTAATCAAAAGCTATAATAGTGAAGTTTTTTCTTATACATTCATTATCTAACCAGATTTTTACATATATTGACTATGTTTTCAAAGGTTGTATACTGCCAGATATCTACACACACTGTGGTACTAATTCTAGGCCACTGCTGCTGGCCTTTTTTTCTTTTCTCCCCATACTCATCTGTGCACAAGACTTCAGTGACTTCTGACTTTTCTCTTGGGCTTCAGTTCTACATTTGTGATAGGCCACTGGACAAATGTAACTGCATGTTCCACTTCAAATTTAACACAACCAAAGCCAAATCTTTTTTCACCCTGCTCCTAAATCAGTAACTCCTGACTTCCCTCTTCCTGTCCGTGGAGCTGCCATTCTCTTGGCTGACAGGCTCCATTTCACTTCCTCTCTTCCCTTACAGTTCATCATCATATACTACTATTTCTTCGTTTAACACAGCAATGTCATGTCCTGATGCCGGGATTATGAGTTTGGGGTCAAAAAACTTGAAAATGTTAGTTAACTGAGACCTCTATGCCCCACTTTCCTCATATGTAATATAAGGTTTAAAATACATGCCAGGATTGTTTGGAATGATCCAACACATACAAGAACCTAACAGCATAAGTTCTCCCTGTATGTTGTTCTCTTCCCTGCCTTCCATTTCCATGGCCAAAATTATACTACTGTCCCTCACAGTATCTCATCTAAATGACTGTACTCATTTCTAAACTCTGCTTTTAATCTTTCTCCCCCAAACACTTCCTAAAACATTATTTGGTTCACAGTATGATCTTACCAAAAAGTTTTTAATGACTGTCTAATTTTAAAGCGAAAGTATCTAAAGTTTGGTGGATACTTCTTACTAAACTAAATTCTTTCAGAAGGTCAAGGACTTTGTGTTTTCATACTATCTTTCACTAAAGTACATTGCATATACCAAGGGCTCAGTGAACATTTCTTCCAAAAAATGACTAAAATGATGTTCGTATCTGGAAGTTTGTTACAGAATATGAGAATTTATTTTCAATATGCTAAATTCCTTAAGGACACTTAATTTCAGTTCTGACTTCTACATGATCTTTTTTAAATCACTTCAAATATTCCATAGCAATTTGCTTGACTGTTTTAGGCGTGGAAGCAGTGACTACTGGCTTCATCCCCCAGAATGCTTTTCTGTTACTTGAAGAGATAAATATCTTTTTAAAAATTTTTATTGTTGTTCAATTATAGTTGTCCCTCTTTTTCCCCCATTACTCTCCTCTGTCCTGCCTCCCCCACATTCAGTCTCCCTCCCCCACCCATTGTCCCTGTCCATGGGTCCTTTATACATGTTCTTTGACTTACCATTCCTCTTCTTTCCCCCATTACCCCCCTCCCCTCTGGTCACTGCCAGTTCATTATTTCCATGTCTCTGGTTATATTTTGCTTGCTTGTTTGTTTTGTTGATTAGATTCCACTTATAGGTGTGATCATATGGTATTTGTCTTTCACTGTTTGGCTTATTTCACTTAGCATAAAGCTCTCCAGTTCCATCCATGCTGTCACAAAAGGTAGAAACTCCTTCTTTCTCTCTGCTGCATAGTATTCCATTGCATAAATGTACTACAGTTTTTTGATCCACTCATTTACTGATGGGCACCTAGACTGCTTCCAGCACTTGGCTATTGTAAATTGTGCTGCTACGAACATTGGGTTGCATAGGTTCTTTTGGTGTTTCAAGATTCTTAGGGTATAATCCCAGCAGAGGAATTGCAGAGTCAAAAGGCAGTTCCATTTTTAGTTTTATGAGGAAATTCCATACTGTTTTCTACAGTGGCTGCACCAATCTGCATTCTCACCAATAGTATACTAGGGTTCCCTTTCCTGCACAACCTCCTTAGCACTTGTTGTTCGTTGATTTGTTTATGATGGCCATTCTGACTGGCGTGAAGTGGTACAAAGAGATAAATATCTTGAGTGAGTTGTGTACTGGAATCACAGTCACCACCCATGTTCATGGAGGGCATGCTGTTAATAATCAAGCCGCAGATTTGTTAGTTTATGAGTTAAAAGTAATATGGAATGTTTGTTTAAAAAGATTTGAATATATGTCAGGTGTGCACTACTGCACTTACCCTAACACAGTGGTTCTCAAACTTCCATATGTATATGAATCACCATAGACCTATACTGTCCAATACAGTAGCCACTATCCATGTGGCAATGGATCACTTGAAAGTTAAAGTGAGATGTGCTTTGAGTATAAAATACATACCAGATTTTAAGGACTAAGTACAAAAAAGGAATGTAAAATATTTCAACAACATAATTGATCATATGTTGAAGTGAAAATAATTGGTTAGAATGGGTTAAATAAAATGTATTAGAATTAATTTCATCTGATTTTTTAAATTTTTTAATGTGGCTACTGGCATATTTAAAAATATATAAGCAACTCACATTTTTTATTCATGTTATGTTCCTGTTGAAGAGCATTGTCTAGATTCTTGTTTAAAATGTTTCCCAAGTCCCATTTTTTGAGATTTTACTTTAGTAATTCCAGGTTAGGGACCAGAAATCAGATAATTTCTAGCTCTCCAAGTATTCAATTGCTAAATCACCATAAGGAGTCATTGTTTTACGTTACCTTGACCAGATGATTTTGATGGTGTTCAGCACAGCAAATAGGATTCAAAAAGATAACAAAGAGGGCAATTGTTCTTCACTTAAATTGTGTAATAATTGCCACCCCATAATAGTCATAGGTGTTTTTCATTGAGCGAAACACACTTCCAAATATAATCACAATACAACCATTTGGTGGCGAAAGGTGGCAACAATTAGGCAAAATCTATCACAAATTTAAGTACACATAACCTTTGACTCACTTCTAGAAATTGATCTTGCAGCTCTTCTCACAAGCTCACTATGACACATCTATAATTCACTTCAGCACTATGACAGTAGGAAGTTGGAAAATTATGAAATAAATTATGATACATCTAATTGAGTGCTGTGCAGGCTCTAAACAAGAATAATCATCTATATGAACTGATATGGAAAGATGTCCATGATATTTATGAAGGGACAAAGCAAGTTGCAGAAATGTGTATAGATCCTATTTACATGTGAAAAAATATGAACATATATTTATATAGATTACAAATTATATTTGTAACTTTTTGACCTTATAATGGTGCAAAAGTGATAATAACCCAGTGGAAACTGTACTTTAAAATGTGAACTTTGATTTTTTCCCTGGCTAGTAATATGTGGTAGAACACTTTCTCCTGATTCTGGCAAGGGACAGAAAGCTACAGCTCCCAGTCAGGCACACTATCATACCGTAAACAACTAATACTCAGTCTACATTGTATTCATTGTTTTAGATAATTTTACCCAACTGTAGGCTAATGTAAGTGTTCTGAGCACATTTAAGGTAGGCGAGGCTAAGCTATGATGTTCAGTAAGTTAGGTGTATTAAATGCATTTTCTACTTAAGACATTTTCAATTTACTGATGGGTTTATTGGGATATAATCCCATCAGAAGCCAAAGAGCATCTGCATATGCACAGAAAGTTTTAAAAACTGTTAATAGTGGTTACTGTTAATGTGGAGAGAAGATTCCCAGTGATACGGAAAGAAACTTTTACTTTGCTTTTTATATCCATCTGTACTTAGTTATTTTGAGCAATATGTAAATTTACATTGTACATTACAAAACAGTATCTAAAAACCCTACCTAACGCCAAGCCAAGAAAATTCCATGTCACTTTGCTTCCTGTTACAGAAATTTGCTTTGCACTGTTATCTTTTATTCATTTTAATTTTCTAAAAAGCCACCATATTCATTCATTCATTCATTCATTCAACCGTTTTACCAAACACTGTTCTAAGCAGAAAAATAAAGAACGGTGCACAAAACTATGTGTTCCTTAGACAAAACCAACACTTAAATAGAATCAGTAATAAGCGCTATGAAGACCTGCATTTTCAAATGCTGACATGTTCAAATGTCATGTGTGCTTGTGTGTGCATATACATTTATTTAGTTGCACATACTAATTAATAGACCCGTTGCTACAGAATTTTTTTAGTGTTGTTTGGATAAGGTATTCTGTGATAGTTCTCGAATTAATCTTTCTCCTGCATTCATTATAACGAACTTAATACAAAGAAATTAAAAATAGCAAAGTTTTTCAGTTGTGTGAATTTAGGCAAATTACTTAGCTGCTTCCGGCCTCAGTTCTCGGCCGAACGGAATATTCACCTCTCAGGTTTGCTCTCTCAGGGAGACTTCTATGTGCTGAATACAGTGTACCCGCAGCGCCAGTCACAAGGAAGCCTGGCGGTTTGGTGGGCGCCATAGGGCCTGGGCCTGGGCAACGTTCCCTGCGGTGGGCAGGCTCTCTGCAGGCGCCAGACGTGGTGTTGTCTTTTGTGGACCGTAGGAGAAACGCGGCGCTTTCACACACTTTCTTCAACCCGAGCATTTCTACCCGCCAGTTTCTCTCTACAGGTGCGCAGCGGCCGCTGGGCGTCAACTCACTCCAGACGCCAGCCACCCCAACTTGTCCTACGGGTCATAAACTGAGGCTGCAAAACTCTGCTGCAAAACTCAAGTCCACTACAGATCCAGGGCCTTCCAGTCAGTCCTGGGCCGACTTGGCTCGCCGCAAGCAGCAGCCTTGCCTCCAACTGCGCCTGTTCGTTTGAATTCTGGCGCCACTCCCGCGCCACGTAGAGCCAGACTCAGAGGGGACTACAGGCAACGCGCCAGGGGGCGCGCGCTGGGGAGTGGACGGGCGCGCGACGGGAGGGCAGCGCGTGCACCAGGCTCCAGAACGAGCCCCCGAAAGAAAAGAGCGGCCGCGCGCGCTCTCGCTCTCTCCGTTCAGGAAACAGCCACGCCCCCATCTTGTCTGGCGTCCAATAACTGTGAGAGGGAGGGGCGGCCTCGGTCTGACTGGGGAAAGGCTATATAGGGAACTGCTGGCCGCGCAGCACACTCTTTTGCGTCGGGACTTGGGAGCTGTTTTTTTGTGCCTGGTAAGTACGTGTCGCCGGCGAGAATCCGAGCGAACGCTGGTTGCGCGGGCTTAAATTGGAGACTGCAGTACTGGAGGAGTTTACGAATTTGAGTGAGCTTAGAGTGTTGTATAGTGAGAGCTCGCATGTTGGAAAAACGCAAGCGAATCACCACGTGTCTCTGAGTCGTGGTGGCGGCAGACTTCGAGCTTAGGCTTGAGGAGGCTGCTGCTTGATGGCCACGGCACTGCGCGCAGCCTGGTTACTAAACGCGGGTAGCCGCTGGCAAAGCCTGAGCAGCGGCAGGGTAACCACATTTCCAGGATTTCGGGCGAAGGGTTAGTTTTACGTTAAAAGCAAGAGGCCTTTATTACTAAGGCAAGTGTCTTCTGTCTTCAGATGAAACGGTTATTTCAAAATGGACAACCCCTGATTTTGCCGAGACTGATAGTTACATTGTGGCCAGGTGGCGCTGTGTGCCAATCGGATTAATGAAAGGGAAGGTTTTTTGTTTTCTTTTTTAGTTCTGAAAACCTTGAACTCTATTCCCATTACATCAGAATGCTTAGTTTTATATTTATTGATGCTCCGCAGGAACAATGGCGCTCGGTGTAAAGAGCTGTTACATGAAGACATTAAGGTAAGTGCCGTTGAGAGTTTAATGTTTAGTTTTTAAACTGAAGAAATAAACCTGTTGAGTTAGAGTAATAAAAGATGGTGAATCGTTTGAAATTTGCTTCTTTTTATTAGATGCAAAAGAAAATTCCAAAACATGGGAGAGTATTTGCTGGAAAATTACCTGGCTAAAATGTATTCTTACCAGGTATGTGTTGGGCTAATATTTTGATTTCAGCATATGTTTAGTCAATATGTAGGTTAAATGGAAAAAATTTTTTTCCTTGAACAGCATTCTGAGGATTGATGAATACTAATGAAGCTATCCGTGTCAACTTCGTTTTGAAGTAAGTTGTGTGGCTTACAAAATATGCTGTAGTATTTCTGATACAGTACTTACCTTTTAATGCTGCTTTAGTATATGGTCTAATCAATGATGAAACTTATCCCGAAGCTGATTACCTGAAGAAAAGCATATACGGATTCGGCTTCTGAGATGAGACCAATGTGCAAAAATGAAATAAATTTTTGTTGCCTGCAGGGAAAACTGCTGTCTCACAGTAGTGGTTTTTTCTCTGCCAACAGTGAGGGGTCGCTGTCTGCCAATTGAAAGGGGCCAGTTTGCTGCAGTTTTTAAGCTGTAACCATTTCTGTGAGTAGAGATACTTTGCTTAACAGCTAATATTGTGTCCTTGGTCTTATCTGTGATGATCCTATCCCGAACCTGAATTTCTGTTGAAAAAACTTAATACGGATCTGGCTTCTGAGATAGACCATTATAAGGACTATAGCATTTTTTAATAAAATTTTAAATAAATTTTGATGGTTGGTAGTTTTATAAATCAAGTGTTTTCTTTTCCCAGGGCCAGTGTTTTTACAAGAGTGACCTGCATGTTGTATGGAAAACTGGTGATCAGGAAAAGCTCTTCATTTTATGGACATGGAAGGAAAACATACACATCAAGATAGAGTGTTTATTTTTAATTTTGCAAACAGATTCTGAACCATATCAAATCTAGATTAATATATCTGTAAGATTTCAAGCCATTTCTATTTAGTCATGTCATACTACCCTAGAGAGTCACTACCTGTTAACTAATAGATTATATCCTAGATCTGTTTCTAGGAATGCATGTCAAACTAAGTATTTGTAATGGAATTTTTTGTCAGTTAAGTAGCCTTGTAATCAAATAATTGTGGATAAATGTCTTAACTTTAATCACCCATTTAAAGTTAAAATGCATAATTAAAGTGGAGTGAAAGTTTATGCTGTTAAATGGAGATAGAGCAATGTGAAAAGACAGGGCCTATTATGGGGTGGGGGGTACCAGGCATCAAAGTGATCACTCTGATTAACTGACTCATAAAATATTTAGTCTTAATGTAATTGTAATTTGAAAGGATGTTTAAGCTAAAAAATGGAGAGTAATGATGAAAATGAAGAGAGCACAACATAGCAGTTAGGGATCACAAGGTCACTGAAAAAAATCTAAGAACTATCAAACATTGCACAGAATAGATTTTTGTAAATGGTAGTAGCATCTGATCTAACCAAGGTGATTAGGTGATTCATGATCATTTTCCCTAAATAGCTGCATGAATAAGTTGTTCCCAAGCCCGTACCTATTGTCATAGTCAAAGTACGAAATTTTTTTTCCTCACTGAACTGTCATCTTTTTCCTAAAATGTTTGTTTTCTTGGCTTAGTGAAAAGAATTTCATTTTGGACCCATGCAGCTCAGGAGAGGCTCTTAAGACTGACAAGGCTATAGCTGAGTAGCCAAACACATAGTGAATTTGCCCCAAGAAGTAAGACAATGTATACAATGGATCTCTGAAAATGTGCTGATATCCTAAAAATTAAAGGGCTTAGTGGAGTAGCTGTACAGTATTAAACTAGGTACAAGAAATTCCACAGTGGTTTGGTTTGGTTTGTGGGAAATTAAGGGGCCTTTGAGGCTTGTTTCAGTGAGAATGATCGATTAGTGTAATGTGTTACACATATCTTGGTATTACCAAAAGAGATGAGAAAAACTGGGACCTTAGAAGTAAAATGCACCTTCAGGTAAATATTCAATGAGGTAATGTATACAGGATGCAGCAATTGACACTCTTGGCTATTACAGCTCCTACATTTCCTCTTGGTGCTATAAGATCAACAAACAAATAACATTGTGTTGGTAACCTTAGTTTCTTCTATTATATGTATATAGATATCAGTAAACAGTGTTTGACATTGCAGTCTGCAACCTTTAATTTTTTTAATTGATTTTGAGAGAGACATCAGTTTGTTTGTCTATGCCTTCCTTAACTGGCAATCAAACCTGCAACCCTGTATCAGGACCACACTCTTAACTAATGAGCTATCCAGCCAGGGCTGCAATCTCTATCTTTGAAACCCCTTTGCCCTGCTCCATTTGGAAATTTTTAACATACTTTGTAAGATCTGTTTTGTTCACTGACTTAAATGCCTAGGCATCTTAACTACCTGTACTTGGTTGCATAGTAAGTTTTGAGTGAACAATGAATGGTAAAAGACTAATTGGGATCTTGCACGAAACTCTCAGGCAAAAGTATTTACCCTTTGTCAGAGCTGGCAAACATAACTTCAAAACAGGGCAAAGTTGTGAAATACACAAAATGATCCCGCTGTCCTTTTCCTGCAGTTCTGGTTTTGCTCCTTTCCCTCCCAATCATTCTTTTAATGTCACATTTCCTTAGTTGATATAATGCAAATCAAATTGGTAATGTGCATTTACTTTATTGCACTGTACAAGGTTCTGCCAGAGATCAGATGTAAAATACTTTCTGTATCTTCTATATGTCAGTAGTATAAAATGCCAAGGAGAGTCAAAAAGCAGGCTGTAGGGGTACAAAGTATTACTGTGGGAAAGTGGAATAATTAAAATGTCTGTGAATATTGAACAAATGAATTTGTAATTCCCAAATCCACTGTGAGTAAGATAGATTTGGGCATAAGAAACAGTGAAGATGTGCTCCAGGACCTGAGAGACCAAGTGGGGAGAGTAAGGCTGAAATGCTAAAAAAAAAAGTACCTTGCTAATGTTTTGGGGCAAGGAGTTAGAGCTGTGTAAAAGCTATAGTCACTTGAGTTCACTAAAATGCGTTCAGTGGAAGGTGTAGTCAGTCATGTTCTTGACAACAGGGTCCCCACCTGGACAAGAAATGAGTCGGGTGCAAAAAGGTACAATTTTAGTGGAATTAAACTTGAAAATTCAACATATACCAGAGTCAGTTAAACTTACTACTTGATTTAAACCTTTTAGTAGACACCTAGATGGGATTTCTCATTTCATGTGGTAGAATTCTTGCTGTTAGAGTCATAGCTTTCTGATTTATGAACACTGGGTAATAAAAAAGACTAAGTTAAGACCCGGGATCTTAAGTTAGCTGGATGGGGGCTTTAACCCTCCACAATGTATGTGTATCTTAATAGAGAAATCAATGGAGACTCAAAAGCCTTAGAGACCTAAAAATCAGACTAGGATACACGGGTGGGCTTGGTTAGGACTTTAGAAGTGGAAAGCAGAATCTGCATGTCTAGATTTAGTGACTAGCCAATAGGAAATCTTTTCTCTTTGCCTTATACCATGCTTCCAGGTTATCTTAAAAGTTCAGTTGGCTCAGACCTACCTTTTATTTGGTGCTTTCTAAAATTAGTTCCATTGCCAGAAACCCGATATCCTACCGCACTTGGCTTCTCAATCAAGTGCCCTCTAAGGTGCTTTTTGATCCTTTCTGTTTGCCCAGCATGTATGAAAGAGCTTTTGGCTGTTTTCATGGTTCTTATAGCAGTTTCCCAGTTAAATCCTTTTTGAATCCCAGGCTACTAGGATAGTCTGCTTATCCTTTGCCAGTCCTTCCTCCCTCCTTCCTTTTTCCTCCTGCAGGTTTCCTTTTAGGTCAAAATACGATAGTACTTAAAGCATAGTATTGGGTCCTGGTTGGTGTAGCTCAGTAGATTGAGCACAGGCTTGCAAACCAAAGGGTCGCTGGTTCATTTCCCATTTAGGGCACATGCCTGGGTTGGCCAGGTCCCTTGTAGGGGGGTGTGTTAGAGGCAACTGGTTGATGTATCTATCTTCTGCTCCCTCTCTTTCTCCCTCCCCATCTCTCTAAAAATAAATAAAAATCTTTTTTAAAAAGTACAGCATAGTATTGGGTTGGCCCAAAACTTCATTTGGTTTTTTCCATAGGATGGTTCTAGTAGCATTCAGTTGTCTTTAACTTCATTTGAAACAATTTTGTTGGATTATATTGTGACAACTATCATCAGTGTTCTTTTTTTAAAAAAAAAATCAAAATGGTGAATTTTTGTGTAGCCATTCTAATATTGAAGAAAATACACAGCATCTTGGCATATTATGCTTTATTATGTCAAAAGGTAAAAATTCAACTGAAGTGCAAAAAAGTGAGTTGTGCAGTGTATGGAGAAGGTGCTGTGACTGATCTTATCAAAAGTGGTTTGCAAAGTTTCATGCTGGAGATTTCTCACGGGACAGTGCTCCACATTTGGATAGACCAGATGAAGTTGATAGTGATCAAAATGAGACATTAGTTGAGAACAATAAACATACCATGCGGGAGATAGCCAACATACTCAAAATACCAAATTAATCAAGTTACTGGTGAAAATGAAAAATATGGCTTTTATATTATGAAAAAAAACAGACTTTTTGGTCAGCCCAGTACTTGCAGTTGCCTCACTGAATATTGCCACTGCCTGTGACCTTGCTCCACCTCACTGATTTTATGTATTTGGGCACATACAGAGAGAGAAGATCAAAACAAGTGTGCTGTAAAGTTTATGAAGTTTTATGGACCATCTTGGTTCCAATATGAGAACCAGATTCCTTGGTCTCATCAATTCCTGGCCTCCCCCCCACCCCCTTACCATTTGTCCGCTGTTGAGGTTCTGGCATGTCATGTGGCTGAGTTAGAACACGAAATAAGGATCTAATGTCACAGAATCCCAAATGGACTTACAGTCTAATTCACCCTATTTGGAAACTCTTATTTATGCTTACTCACTTGATTCTAGTTCTTCTCTAGAGTATTAACAATGGAAAAAGCATTCCAGAAATTTGAAGAAAGTAACATTTACAAATGCAGTATATCACTTTACTGAGGTTAGGAAACAATGTGCCCTTGCCTCTCCTGGTTAGGATATGTTTGATCCTAGTATATCCTGAAAATAAGTGACAATACAATAAATTGTACATGTATTAATTTTTTTTGGAGATTTTATTTTCTGAGAGGGAGACAAACATTAATGTGTGAGAGATAGCAATCGATTGCCTCTCCACATGCCTACAACTGGGGCCCTGGCCAGCATCCTAGGCATGTGCTCTGACTAGGAATGGAACCAGCGACATTTTGGTTCACAGGCTGATGCTCAATCCACTTAGCCATGCCATCCAGGGCATAAACTGTACATTTTTAAGTGTACACCAGACATGCACCCATTAAAGTATTACCACAATCAGCATAATGACTGTCCATTTCAACCAAAAATTTAGAAGGTTGATTTTGAACATAGTAAGTTTTTTTTAATTTTCACTCAAGGATATGTTTATTGATTTTAGAGAGAAACATCGATTGGTTGCCTCCCATACATGTCCCAACTAGGGATTGAACCCACAACCTGGTGCATGGGATGACACTCCAACCAAGTGAGCCACACAGCTATGTTAAGTTTTAAATGGTAAAATCCAAAATGAGATGGAGTTAAATATACAAGTCTAGAGTTTCAGGGGAGCGGTAAAACTGGCAAAATAAAATTGGGAGTCATCAGCATGTGGATGGTATATTTAAAGCCAGAATATTAGAGATCACCAAGGGAGTGAATATAAATAGGAGAAGTGATCCAAGAGTTGAGTCCTGGAACATTCCAAGAGTAGGACATTCCAGGTTTAGTTCAAATCCTGGAGATAATTTTGTGCCACAGGACAAAAATTGGGAAGCAGAAATCTGTTGTCAAGTCCAACTGCCATATCTGGAACAGAAACTACACAGCAAATCAAGGAGTTCTGGAAGCAAGGGTGAGAACTAAGAAAATTGCTTGGGTGATGGGGCTGGAGATTGCCTTGGATTTAATACAGAGCACTGTTAATAACTGAGGACAACTTTAAAATATCAGGCAAAGTGGTCTTCAGGACAGAATGAGATGGGGAATTTAGTGTCAAAAGAGTTATCATCAGCCCTGGCTGATGTAGCTCAGTGGATTGAGCGTGGACCTGCAAACCAAAGGGTCACGGGTTTGATTCCAGTTAGATTGCTGACCAGGCCCCCAGTAGGGGCATGTGAGAGGCAATCACACATTGATGTTTCTCTCCCTCTATTTCTCCTTCCCTTCCCCTCTCTCTAAAAACAAATAAAATCTTTAAAAAGAAAAGTTATCATCAGACACTGGACTTAGAGAAGTGATGTTAACTGCAGACAAGTTATAGGTTTGCCTTATAGTGCTAAACTGATGAGCCTGAAAACTACCAATTTTGCTCTGGCCAGTGTGGCTCGGAGCATTGTCCAATAACTGGAAGGTTGTTGGTTCAATTTCCGGTCAGGGCACATACCTGATTGCAGGTTCAGTCCAAATCAGGGTACAATAAAGGTCTGTCTGTCTCTCTCCCCACCTCCCTTTCCCTCTAAAATCAATAAGCATGTTCTCAGGTGAGAATAAAAAAAACAAATGAAATATAGACTGCTTAAGGTCTATATCACTAGAAAGCATGATCTCATCATTCTCTGTACTTAGCACATTAAAAATACACACACACCATATTTTGCCATGTATGATACACACTTTTTTTGCCCACATTTTCGAGGGAAAAATAAGGATGTGCATTATACATGGGTAGTACTAATTCCATATCTACATAAATTTTTAAAATTATTTTATTTATGCTTATGCATTAAAAGTTTAATCCTAGAAAGCAATAGCGATATCTGTATATAAAAATAATACCCTGGAATATGATAATCTTTTTTGCTTCTAAATATAAATAAATAAATAAATAAATTAAAAAATTAAAATGAAAGATTTTTTTCCTGAAAGTTTGGACCAAAAATGTGGGTGCACATTATACATGGGAAAACATGGTATGTACGTGTGTGTGTTTATGAATTTTTTTAATTTTTTTTTTTTTGCCCTGGCTGGTGTGGCTTAGTGGATTGAGCACCAGCCTGCAAACTGAAAGGTCACTAGTTCAATTCCCAGTCAGGGTACATGCCTGCATTGCAGGCCAGGTCCCCAGTTGGGGGCATTTGAGAGGCAACCAATCAGTGTTTCTCTCACACATTGATGTTTCTCTCCCTCTTTCTCCGTCTCTTTCCCTCTCTCTAAAAATAAATAAAAATAAAATATATTTTAATCTAAAATAAATTGCATATATATGTACTTTTTTTTTTTTTTTACTTTGAATGGGACATTTAAGAGCAGTGACAAACTGAGAATGTACCCTAAGGAAGAGCACAAGGACTCTGGAAACTGCCATTCTGGACAATATTTTGAGGACTTAGAAATATTTAACCTGAGGAAATAAAAATCAAAGGAAGGCCTGATGACTATTGTTAGCTATTTGAAAGTATATCATCTGAGATAATAGTAATAATACCATGTGGTAGGTACTATTGTTATGCCAATTTCATAGACAAGGAAACTGAAACTTAGAAAAATAACCTAATGAAGGTTACATGGGAAAGTGGGGGAACTGAAATATTCAATCTGTCAGTCTTAATTTAAGAAATGGTGTCTTTACTCCACTAAATACCTTCCCCAGAGGAGCAGTTTAGTGTTTCTCTAGAAGGAGATCAATGAAGTAAATAAAAAGAGGCAAAGTGCAACTCAACCTAAAAATAAACTTCCCATGAAGAACATACCATCTCCATATCATGGTCTCCTGTCAATATTAGTTGGAGGAAGGAGGCTGGCCCTAATCAACTTCAAAGACCCTTCCAGGTCTAAACCCACGTTCTTGACTTGTCCAAAATAATCCTGATAATTAAAACTAAAATGACAACTAACATCTACCTCTCTCTCAAACAGTGCTCAATCAACTGATAGTGTGGTGCCCAGTTTTTTTTCCAGTGAAAATTTAAATTTTCTCAGAATTCATTAATCTGTAGGAATGGATAAAATCACGTTAAATTGTACTGGCTCATTGCCCATCTGTTGACACAATGCATCTAGCCCCTACATAATTCCTTTGGAGAGGTTCTGGGGCCTCTGTTAGAGTATGTCACGTGCATTCACGCACAGGTCTTACATGAAGTCCTTCCTGATACCCTGCCTGTTGCTGGGGCCCCTCCTTTGGGTGCTTCCACACATACAGTGCTTCCCTCCTCCTGGTGTTACGTCTCATAAAGCAGGAATCTGTGAAGCGCTGTTTATACCTCCTGTCTTACTGAGCCCCTCAGAAAACAAGCCCTTTGGCCTTTTTTCATAGGTGTTTTTCCATGGCACTGAGGCCTGGTCCCTGGGGTCAGGCTCTGTTCAGTACTTTCCTATCCTCATCTGCCTCATCTCCGGTCTTGTCCTAGCAGGCTCTCACCCTGTGATTCATCCTACATACCTGGAAGGCTCAGCCTCATGAGCCCAGACAAATCTGAATTTCAGATTGGGCCTAACCCTGCTATGTCGATAGTAGCCCAGAATCCATATTTGCTGCTTCAATTTTGGATTGATGATATGGCCTCCAGTTATTTAAAATATGAATTTTAGTGATAATAAAAACACAAGCCAAAGAGCTTTAATCAGCTATTATGTTCAAAACTACAGTTTGGGGCTTTTGCTAATAGTTGATAAATTATATTTGTGAGAACATGGGCATTAAGCACACTAAACTGCTCTGGGTCCATTGTAAGGTTTATTATTTGGGGCACAACTTGATTCTCATTTTTTTATTTTCATCACTGATGGAAACTCTCAGCTTATATTACATTTTTTTTTCAAAAATGAATGCACAGACTTTGCTCTGAGTCTGACCACATACCCAGGGATGCCAGGACAGTTTTGAAATTCACGGACTTTTCTTCATATATCTGGATATAGCTTAGTTTATTGATGGATGTTTCTTGATGCATGTTTGCTTTAAATTCAATCTTTGCCTTTGGAGATTGAGCCACACTGATTAGGTGTGTGATTATTCATGACTATCTTAAGCTTTCATTTGTTTGTTCATTGGACAAATAGATACTGAACAGCTACCACATACAGATACTGTCCTAAGCACTACAGATACAGCAGTGAACGAAATGACCAAAATCCCTGCCCTGTGGAGCTTACATTTTAGGAGAAAGATGCTACATATTAAATACACAAATTATATGAAAAGTGAGTTGTGATATGAAAATTAATAGAAGCCTGGTCAGGTGGCTCAATTTGTTGGTGCATCGTCCCGTACACCAAAAGGTTGTGAGTTTGTTCCCTGCAGGGCACATACCTGGATTTCAGGTTCTACCCCTGGTCAAGGCATGTATAAGAGGCAACTGATCAATGTCTCTCTCTCTTTCTCCTTCTCTCTCTAAAATCAATAAAAATATATCCTTAGGTGAGGATTTAAAAAAATGAGAACACAAGACATTGGGTGTGGGTTTGGGGGAGTAAGTAACTCTGTGATTTTAACTGGAGTTGACAGATGAGTTTTCATGAGGAGGTGAGAGAGGCAGAGACTTACAGAAAGTGAAGGGGTGAGGGGCTGAGCTATGCAACTATCTGGGAAAAGGGCATTCCCATGACAGTGTCCCAAAGACAGAAGCATGTGTGGTAAGGAAAGGCAAGAAACAGGGCATGCAGATCATGTAGGACCTTATTTGTCATTGAAAGGATTTTGCTCTTGGTAAAATGAGAACTACTGTAAAAGAAAACACAGAAATTTGAAGTATGATTCATACACATCAAAACCTCTGAACCCTACCCCTAAGGGCCAGACTGTGGTCTCCACCATTTACCATTAAAAGGAAATTGGGTTCATTGAAGAAATAACTGATCAGAGATCTTAGGCAATAGATGTATAAGAGGAGCCTGATGCATCTTGTCTTAAAAGAATTCAGGAGCCAACTTGTAGCGCCTCCTACTTTCCATGGTGAAAAATTTGACTATTATTAAAGACAATAATTACAACAGATTGAAATACATAAACTGTGTTCAAATCTATGGATTCATAATGATACTAAAAAAAAAACAAAACTGATTTTGAGGCTGTTAGAGGGAGGATGCTAGGAAACCAACTTATCAATTTCAGAACTGACAAATAAAGGGACTTTCCAACACTAACTGTAGTAACAGAAAATCAAATAGGAGGTGAGAAAGCTTGTGTTTATTGATGCATCCCAGTTAATAAGTCAAAAAGATTGACATAATTAGAATATCACCATTTTGCAATATCTATTGAATTAATGTATCTAAACAATTATCATCAATGGTTGTTAAAACCAAAAAAGAGGCAAAAAACAGACAACTGAGTATAAGTGGCTGTTTGGATATTTTGGGGTTATATCAACAACATACTACTACTTATAGATACATTTTCCACAGGAGAAATGCTTTAAATAATTTTTCCCAATAAAGATAATATATTATCTTAAGATATTAGCATTCTCCATTCTTTGCATAATGTCAACAAGTCCGCAAGATGTATGATCAATCTTCCCCAAAAGAATTCTTCAGGTGAGTCTAACATACAAAATTCTAGAAAAGCTCATTATTGACATGAATAAAATAACATGAGATTTATTACTTCAGTTTCAGGGGCATCTTGGAAAAGTGAGTTTGTTGCATCACTTTATTTATTTATTTTTTTAAAGATTTTATTTATTTATTTATTTATTTATTTATTTATTTTTAGAGAGAAGGTAAGGGAGGGAGAAAGAGAGGGAGAGAAACATCAGTGTGTGATTGCCTCTCTCATGCCCCAGACTAGGGGCCTGGCCTGCAACCCAGGCATGGGTCCTGACTAGGAATTGAACCAGCAACCCTTTGGTTCCCAGGCCCATGGCTCAATCCACCAAACTATACCAGCCAGGGCTGCTGTATCACTTTAAACACTTCTATCAACTAATGATATCAGTCCCACCCATAGTATTATTGTCTATCTTGCTAAACAGTCATGTCTCAGAAGTACAATAAGCTCAATACCATGTTAATGTTTATTCAAGATTTTTGGTTAATAGATAATTTATATAATAAAACTTCAAATATCTTTGAACATTCTTCTTAATACAAAGTAAAAATATAACTTATTAAACTTATATCCAGTAAAACCCAAATATAAGAAACTGTCTCCTATGCAATTTTCTATTTGCCATTTAATTGGTATTTAAATTATTATTTTTTAAGTTGAATAAAGAATAATCTGTGGAACACAAACTTTCAGAGTAAATAAAATGTACATTTTTCAATTTAAGCATGGGGTTCTAGGGT
>VMDR010019972.1:0-17912 GCA_007922815.1 Macrotus californicus | reverse complement strand
CACTATTATAACTAGAATAGAATTTTGAGAAAAATGATTGAAGAAATTGAGGTGATATGCATGATTTATATATAACCACAATAGTTTCTGTTTATGTCATTTTATTTTTATTTTTATTTGGGTCCTCTCTTTTTTTCTTGATGAGTCTGCTTAAAGGCCTGTAGATATCGTTTATCTTCTCAAAGAGCAAGCTCCATAATTTTATTGATCCTTTGAATTGGTCTTTTAGTCTCTATGTCATTTAATTCTGCACTGATCTTGAATATTTCCTTCTACTCACTCTGGATTTTGTTTGTTGTTGTTCCTCCAGTTCTTATAGATATAGGGTTAAGTTATTTATTTGAAGTATTTATGTTTTTAGGTAGGTTTCTGTATTGCTATGAACTTCCCTCTCAGGACTGCCTTTGCTATGTTCCATATGCTTTGGAATCTTGTGTGTTCATTTTAATTTGTTTCCAGATCTTTTTGATTTCTTCCTTGATCTTATTATTAACCCATTCATTGTTTAGTAGCACACTAATCAGTCTCCATGAGTTTGAATATTTTTGAGTTTTGTCTTCAGATTAATTTCTAGTTTCAAGCCCCTGTAGTCAGAGAAAATGGTTGATATAATTTCAATTTTCTTGAGATTGTTGAGGCTTGTTTTGTGTCCTATTATATGGTCCATCTCTGAAAATGTTCCATGAGTATTTGAAAAGCATTTGCATTTTGCTTCTTTGGGATGAAAGGAAACCATATATATATAAACTCCATTTGATCTAATGCGTTGTTCGGTGACACAGTATCCTTGTTGATATTTTTGTTTGGAAGATCTATACATTTTTGACAATGAGTTGTGAAAATCTCCTAGTGTAAGTGTGTAAGTGTGTTGATGTCTATATCTTTCTGGATATCCTCCCAAGATTTTTTTTATATATTTGGGTATCCTATGTTGGGTGCATATATTTTTACAATGTTTATGTCTTCTTGATGGATTCTTCCCTTGAGAACCTTGAAGTGTCCTCCTGTGTCTCTTTTTATGACTTTTTTTTTGAAGTTTATTTTGTCTGATATAAGTATTGCTATCCTGGCATTTTTTTCCTGATCTTTTGCTTGGAATATTTTTTTCCAACCCTTCACTTTCAGTCTATAGATTTTCTTTCTGAGGTGGTTCTCTTGTAGGCAGCATATGTGCAGGTCATGTGTTCTAATCCATTCAGCTGCCCTATGTCTTTTGATTTGAGCATTTAATCCATTAACACTTAAGGTTATTATTCACAGGTACTTATTCATTGCCATTTTATCCCCTTTGTACCTTGGTTTCTCTCTCTCTCTCTCTCCCTCTCTCTCTCTCTCTCTCTTCACCTTCTTAAAGCAATCCCTTTAGCACATTTTGCAATGCCTGTTTAATGGAGGTGTGTTAAGTTAGCCTTCTTTTGTCTGGGAAACTCCTCATTTCATCTTCCATTTTAATTAAGAGCCTTGCTGGATACAGTAGTCTTGGTTGCAGGCCTTTGTTTTCATTACTTGGAATATTTCTTGTCATTCCCTTCTGGCTTGTAGTGTTTCTGTTGAGAAGCCAGCTGCTGCCTTATCAGAGCTCCCTTGTATGTTACTTCCTGTTCCTCCCTTGCTGCCTTTAAGATTCTCTCTTTGTCTTAGAATTTTGCCAGTTTAATTATGATGTGTCTTGGGTTGGGCTTCTTTGGGTTCCTCATGATTGGGATCTTCTGTGCTTCCTGGACTTGTATGACTTTTTCTCTCATCAAATTAGAGAAGTCTTCCATCATCATTTTTTCAAACACATGCCCCTTGCTCTTCTTCTTCTTCTTTTGGTATCCCTATTATATGAATATTATTATATTTCATGTTGTTCTGCAGTTCCCGTTAACTCTTCTTCATTCTTTTTGAGTCTTTTTTCCTTTTCTTGCTCTTTCTGGGAGTTTTTTCTACCTTGTTCCTGAGCTCGCTGATTCGATCCTCTGCATCATCTAGCCTGCCTTTGATTCCTTCTGCTGTGTTCTTCAATTCAGAAATTGTATTCTTCATTTTCTCTTGACTCTTGTTGATAGTTTCTAGTTCCTTTTTCTTGTTGATATACTTTCCAGTAAGTTCCTCATAGTCTCCCTGTAGTTTTTGGTAATTCACACTGAGCTCATTGAGCTCAATGGCTTATAACCATTGTTTTGAAGTCAATATGCAATAGTTGACTTGCCTCTGTTTCATTTAGCATTCTTTCTGAGGATTCTTCCTTTCTTTCCTTTTCCTTTCCTTTTCCTTTCCATTTCTTTTCCTTTTCATCTCACTTTCCTTTTGTGGTTTGATTCCTTGTCTTTCCGTTGTTTGTGAGACTCTTCTTGTTTCCCTCTGCTTCTGAAATTGATGTGTTCTGACTCCTTGAGTTGTGGTATGAACTTCTATGGTAGGAGACCTGTAAGATTCAGTGGTGCATTCTCCTTAATCTCCTGAACTTGATGGAGTTCTTGAGATGCCCTTTATGCCCTTTATGTTGGCTCTGTGGATATTATAGGATTTTGATTGTTATTGGGTCTTTCTTTAGTCGGTCCTTCCCTCCAGCTGGTTGACTGAGAGTCACTTCGCCCACCATATATGTTGTGCAGGTGCTGGCAGAACAAAACCACAAGGCCCAGGGAACAAACCCACATCAGCAAAAATACCTCCCCACCAACAATCCCACTATCAACAGTAAATGAACCAGTATTAATAAGGATGTAATGAGATTAAGACTATTATAAGAAAGGAGAGAAGTAAACTATAGTAGAAAATCTAGTGACTTAATACGAACAAAGTTGATGGACAAGAAATGAATGTTTCTCTCTCAGGTGTGTCTGGCCCACTCTGCCCCCTCCTTTGCCAGAGCCCTGAGTAAATAGCAGGCAGCAAATGAAAATTTGTGCACTGGCACTTTAAATGGCTCTTTGAGTCTCTAGCCATCTGTCTCTGGCAGAGAGAGAAACCCTGTCCCTTTTTGCCGCCGGTAGTTATCTGCATACTTTTTGGGCTCTGATGCTCTAGGCTGGGGATCCCTGCTTAGGGTTTAGACCCCATTTTTCTCAGGGGATCCAACCAGCCCCTTAATTATCCCTCTGGCGCTGCTGCCTGTGAGCAACCAGCTAACCCTCTTGAGTCTCCATCGTTCTTCTTACCTTTCAGTTAGTGCTGAAGCTGATTCTTCCTCTGTCCAAGGTTATAAGGCTTCTCTCTTGCTATTGTTCAGTTATTTGTTCTGGGTGATTTCTCTACAATTTAATTATAATTCCAGATTGGTCCTGGGAGGAGAATAGTGTGGATTCCATTCACTCCTCCACTATCATGCCAACCATCATCACTGAGCTTCTTATAACCATTGTCTTAAACTCAATATCTGATAGTTGACTTGCTTCTATCTCATTTAGCATTCTTTCTGAGGATTCCTCCATTCCTTTTTCGGGGGAGTTGTTTCTTTGTCTTCCCATTGTTTGTGACACTCTTCTCATTTGCTTCTATCACTTAAATTGAACTCTTTTGACTCCCTGAGTTTGTGATATGAACTTCTCTGGTAGGATGCCAGTGATGGTGTAGTCCCATTGATCTCCTGAACTTGATGTTCTTGGGATGCCCTTTCATCATTTATGTCGGCTCCCTGGATGTAACTGGGGTTTGATTTTTACTGGGCCCTTCTTTCCTCCAGATGTTTCACTGAGTGTTACTCTACCTACAACATCGTGTTTGCTGTTGTACAGGTGCTGCCACAACAAAACCACAAAGCCCAGGAAACAAACCCACACCCACAAAAATAACTCCCCCCCACAATCCCACTATCAACAACAAATGAAGCAGTATTAATAAGGTTATAATGAGATTAAGAGTATTATAAGAAAGGATAGTAAATATGAGATGACTTACTGAAAGAAAAATGATTTTTAAAGGGAAGAAGGAGGAGCACTAATAAGAGTTGGGAGTCAGACCAATGCAGAGAAAAGTAAAATTTACATCATGAATAAGAAAGGGAGTGAAGAGGGCAGAATGGAGTATGAGAAGGGAAGCTTATATTATTAGATTTAAACAGAAAATAAAATAAAATAAAACAAGAGAAGAAAATATATGTAAAGAAATAACAAAAAATTAGAAGCCAAAGTGGAGAGAAAGATCCACCACAGCACTATCAACAATAAATGGGCTAAAATTAATATAGGTGGTATGGGAATCAGAGGGAAAAGGAAAGAAAGAAAAGCTTCACAGATATCTAGCGGAATGGAAAGTGATTTTGAAATGATAGAGAGAGAGATGTGAGAGTGAGCAATGAAAACCAGGCTAAGACAGGGAATATTAAAATTTGGGAAGAAAAGAAAAGAAGAATAAAGAATAATAAAAGGGCAGGATGAAAGAAAAAATGAAGAAAGAAAAAAGAAACAAAAAAGAACAGGCTAAGACAGGGCAAGATTAAAAATTTGAGACCAAAAAAAAAAAAAAAAAGAGTAGGAGAGAAGACCAGTAAAATTTGAGATCTGAAATACAAATTTAGTGAAAATCTAGAGATAAAATTGAAAACAATGCAACAACAACTACCCTACCCACAACCAACCAGCAAAGACTCGTGAAGGTGGAGAGAGAATGTGGGTATTTTAAGAGTGGGGGGAAAGGATGTGAGATGACCATTGACAAGAAAATTGGTTTTGTGAGGGTGGACGGGGGAGAGAGAGTAAGAGTAAGGAATGGAAAGAAGTTGTAGCTAGAGAGAAAACAAAATTTAAAACAAAAAAAATGAGAGGAAAGAAGAAGGGAAAACAGGGTAAGGGAAGGGAGGGGCAAATATGTAAATTGAGATAAATTATAGTATGCCACCTATGATTTAATGTGCACAAAGTTGAAGGACAAGAAACGAATGTTGAAAAGCTGTGCAGGAAAGATAGTATTTCAAATCATGGAGAAGACACTGTGGATTTCATCACAATAGCCTCTAGTATTTACCACCATTTTTTCTCTTGGAACTGTCTCTTTGATGTCAGATGGTGACCCCTCTGAGACTTCCAGGCATCTACTGTCTGTGGCTGTCTCCTTCACTTGTTAATCTAGTCACTCTGCACACAGCAGTCTGGCCTCAGCACCACAGGGCCAAGGCAGAGTCCCTCCTGGGGTAGGGGCCTTTGTTTCTCCTCAGGCTGCTGCCCCTCTGGGGAGTGGTCTGCCTGAGTGTGATGGCCACTGCCCTCTGGGGAATGACTCAGCATCAGGGTCCCAGTGTCCACTCTCTCAGTTTTCTCCCCAAAGCTCCTGTCCTCAGTGTTTCCTCAGGAGTCTCCAGGCCCTGCCTTTGCCAGAGCCCAGGGTAAATGGCTGCAAATGAAAATTTGTGTGTTGGCCCTTTGAGCGGCTCTTTACATCTCCAGCCATCCATCTCTGCAGAGAGCAGCCCTGGAACTTTTTCTGCTGGTTGTTATCTGTGCACTCTTTGGGCTGCGGTGCTCTAGGCTGGGAACCCCAGCTTAAGGTTTAGACCCCACTCTGCTCAGGGGGATTGTACCAGCCATTTAATTATCCCTCTGGCACTGCCACCTGTGGGCGCCCAGCCAGTCTTCTCGAGTCTCCACCACACTCCTTCCTAGTCAGGTTAGGCTGAAGCTGGTTCTTCTGTCTGTCCAAGGTTATAAGGCTTCTCTCTCACTATTGGTTGGTTGTTTTTTCCAGGTAATTTCTCCACAATTTAGTTGTAATTCCAGACTGGCCCTGGGAGGAGGTCAGTGTGACTTTCATTCACTCCTCTGCCATCTTGCCAGAGCCCCTCCAATTGCCTCTTAATTTTTTTCTTTTTAGCTTGTTTCTTTCATTCAGAATTCAAATAGTATCCACACATTGAAATTTCAAAAACCATATGGACCCTACTACCATCCCCATTTTAATGTTTCTGAGTTTGGTATGTTTCTTCTAATCTGAACATATAACGTATTATGTCCTTCTCTTCTCGGAAATTGGTTATTAAATTATTGACATAATTCAGAAGATACGGTAATTTACAAGAAAACTGTTAAGGTATTATTCTTAGAAAAGTTAACAATGTTTTCCCTTGTACTTAGGTCCCCTGTGCCCAGTCTTGACCTTTCACTATATCTTCAACCCTGATTTTACCCAGCCATCTGATGTCTCCACCTTCTTTCCAGCGTTGCGGGAGACAACCACATGAGCAGACTGTTTCTGTGTACCACAAATTCAGGCATCAGCTGGGCCATCCCTGTTAGTGCCTGTAGGTTTCACCACAGCAGCTGTTGCAGTGTTTTCCCCTTCCCCAGAAGCTGCCTGGATCTCCCTCTCAGCAAATGCCTTCACACCTACATGATACACCAGAATGACCATACCTGCTGCAAACTTTCTCAACTTTTCCCCTCTCCAATTCAAATTTCCCCTAACTTAGTTCTGGTCACAGAGAAGGAAATATACATCTTTTAAATAATAATAAATAGTTCTGTTTCTAATTTTTAAAAAATGATTGATGAACTGAAGTTTAAAACTAATCATACCAATGATACATGAATCATTTCTCCAAGTATATACTAGCTTTCTCTTTGTTTGGGAAGGACCATTATTTAAGGCTATGTAACAGAGGCGTATGGGCACACTGCTGGGGAGAGAAGGAACCCTGATGAGAGTTCCCTTATCAGGCTGCACTTTCCTAGAGAAGGGACGAATTGCAAGAAACCCCAAGTCAGTAGATTGAAGAAACAGCCCTCCATGAAAGAGCCTGCCTTCCCCAGAGATGGGAGAGACCCCCGAGAGGGGTTGAGAAGTGCCAAAGGCAGCCTAGGATTTAAACAGAAGCTGGGGCTTGATAGGCTTCCATGTCCCTAGGGAAAAGTAAACAACTAAGCTCATGACACAATTCTGCACAGAGCCTGCACGGGGCTGAAAAGTTCACAACATACATCTAACAAGGTGACACCCTGCCCAGGGCAGAGATGCTGTGCCCCTGCGTGGCTAGAAAACCTTAATACCTGCTTCCGGATCATGGTTGTGGGAGGTGGGGCAGGGACACAAAATGGGCTCATGTACGTGGTGGACATTAGCTAGGGAATTTGGACACTCCTGAAGTGTATAGGATTTTGGGGCTAAAGATTTAAAATAGAGGGTACACAGAAACTCATACTCTTTCTTTCTCCTTGCATACCTAGTTCAGGGTTGGAGGCCAGAGCATTCTTGAGCCTGAGGGGCCATGGAGACCACCTGGCTAGGCTACAAGCCCCATGCCCCGTGTCCTGTGTGCAAAGCAGTGGCAGTACTGGTGGTCAGTGTGGCCCCTGACTGGCCAGGTGCATACAGACTTAAGAGAGATGCCTGAAGCTGGACTGTGACCAGGAACCCACCAAGCTGCCTTGATAATCGTGCTGCAGCCACCTGCACATCGCAAAGAATGGTATTTTAAAAGGGGAGAAAGGTTTCCAGGTACATCCTTGAACTGAGCTGGCAAGGGGTGGAGGGGTTATTGGCCCTTGAGTGTTTTAATGGGAACAGGCTTTGAGGCAGAAGCCCATTGTTCTTCCAAAACTATACAGCCTTTAAATAAAGACCTCCTTTCCTTCTTCACCAAAACTCTGCCTCTGGAGTTTATGGGTGGTGGGCAGCAGAACCCTACATGGCTGTATAGTAACAATTATCTTTTTTCCAATCATACCAATCATACCATTCTTTTTTAGGGAAGAAATCAAAATGTTAAATATTACAATACCTAAATATACTAGTAATTTAGTTTTTATACTGATAGTTGAAGAACTAATAATTCAACATTATCATCAAGACTTTAACTTATATCTGTCTCCTTTAGAGAAGAAGCATTTTTCCTTGACTATCTCAGTACTAGCTTCCTATCTTTGAACATCGATGAGCCACAGTGATTGATGTGATTCACTGGTAAACTGATTACAGGGTGCGTTTCTGCACTGCCTCCTTTACAACTGGCACGTCCCCAGAGTGAAGAAAGCAACTCTGGAGCACTCCAGTCAGCTCTGCCCGTCTTAACTCAAACTGTCCATTTGACGTGGGAGTCTCGATTCCTAAACTGACATTTCTCTCCAGAGTCCACTTCTGAGCTTCAGAATGATGTTTCCACATGAACATCCTAGAGGCACCTCAATCTCAACGGGCCCAGACAGGAATCATCTTCACCCTCAAACATGCTTTTCAGGTGGTCACTTTGCTTCTTTCATAGGCCTGACCTGCCTGGGAGCAAATCTCGCCTTTCAGGCACACCCCTTCTCTGACCCTGATTCATCCTGTGCCACCCATACACTCCACCCACCCCAAGCCCCTCCTCTTATCCTGTGTCACCCATACACTGCACCCACCCCACACCCTCCTCTCATCCTGTGCCACCCATACACTGCACCCACCCCATGCCCTCCTCTCATCCTGTGCCACCCATACACTGCACCCACCCCACGCCCCTCCTCTTATCCTATGTCATCCATACACTGCACCCACCCCACGCCCTCCTCTCATCCTGTGCCACCCATACACTGCACCCACCCCACGCCCCTCCTCTCTTCCTGTCTCTCTAATTCAAGACCTCACAGCTGCGCCATAGCCTTGGAAGCAGCAGCTTCAAGTCCAGGCCATCCTCAGTCTCACATGTTACCTGTTCTCTTGGGAGTAATCTCGGCAAAACATTATCATCACATTATGTCCCTGCTCCAAAATTGTTTAATGCTCACCGTTGCTTATAGAATAATGCCTGAACTTCACACTTTTACTAAAAACCCTAACCTACCTCCTAACTCCTTTCTAGTCTCATCTCCCATCCCATCCCTCTGGATGCCTTCTCTGCTGGTTTCCTATGCCTGGATGAAGTCCTATCTTCTTCTACCTTTCTGCCCTTGGCTTTGAATACTCTCTTTTGCTGTATCACTTCCTAAGTCCACATTGTCATTCAGTGGCAATATGAGTAAGCCACATGTTACTATGAGCTGGGCTTGTTCATGATCCCATGAATAGGCACATCTTCATAGTCACTACATTTTATTAATGAGGAAGTAGAGGCTTAGAATGACCTACTGTAGTGCTTTTAAAATATGTCCATACATGCTTGAAGCATACAAGACGGAGCCTAATTCCTCTCTGGTTGAATGTGGTATTTGAGCTGTAGTTAGTGACTCATTGCTAACAGAATGTGCTGGAAGTGGCTTCCAAGACTGGGTTATAAAAGGCATAGCAACGTCCTTCTTGTCTCTCATTCTGAAGGATGCCCATCACCATATTGTGAGGATATTCAAGTGGCCCACGGAAAAGCCCACGTGGAGAAAGCCTGAGGCCTCCAGCCAATAACCATCGCCGTGTGTGCTGAAAGCGGCTCCTCTAGGCTCAGCCAAGCCTTCTAAGGCCTGCAGCCCCTGTGACATCTTAACTGCAACCTGTGACAGACCCTGGAACAGAGCCACCCAGCTGAGCTGCTCCTGAATTCCTGACCCACACAATATAATAATCAATACTTACTGTTTAAGCCACCAAGTTTTGGGATAATTTGTTATACAGTAATAGATAACTAAAACACTTACCCAGAGTCATGAGACTAGTAAGCGGTAGAGACTTGAACACTAAAGTTCCTGCTCTTAACTCCAACCTAATACTGCCAGAAGTGCTAGTTTATATTTTATTTACATCACCACCCAGCCATTAAAAAACCTTGACGAAATTTCTCCATCAAAATTCACCATCCTCCCATCTTTACATTTAAGCCCTCCTTAAAATGCCCATTCAGCATGCTCCTGCCCCGACAATTTCCGTATTTGCCTAAGTTCTTTCTCTCTCCATTTTCAATTTTCCAGCTTTAGTACCTATATCCTAGTGTTGTGAAAATTAAGTGAGATAATATGCATAAAAAGGGCTTAACAGTAATAGTTGTATTATACTATTTATTTAGACACAGCGTTTCCTCTGCCATGTGGACGAGGTCTCAACTCTGACTGTATTGTGTATCAGAATCACCAAGAGGACCATTTAAAGAAAAACAACAAAAACAAAAACAATGCCTGGGTTATACCAGGAATTAATAGGTCTGATTTAATAAGTCTTGGGTGGAACCAGGCAACAAAAGCTCCCCAGAGAATTTCAGACCACCGGTTTAGATCAGGGGCGATTTTACTCCCCCCTCCCATTGCCCCCAGCCCCATCTCCCAACCCTGCCAGTGTCTGGAGACACTCTTGATGGTGAAGACAGCTGGGGTGCTCCTGGCACACAGTGAATGGAGGCTACAGGTGTTGTGAAACACCCTATAGTGCACAGGCCTATCCCCATAACAGAGAATTGCCTGGTGCTACATGTCAGTAGTGCTGAGGTTCGAAAAGCCTGATTAGCTACTGTTTTCTGGCTGCTGCCTTCATTCTCCTTAAGAACATTGGCTCCTACTTGCCTCTCCAACTCTTCCTGTCAAGGGCACCCTCAAGAAGAATATAATAGCACCTGACTTCTTGCCCCTCAAGACCAAATCTGGGCACCAACCAGCTTGGCTACTGCCCCAGATGAGCTGGCTCCAGGTCTGCCAGGAGGGCCTGATTGTGGTCTTGTGGTCCCCTTTCCCTGCAGTGCTTTGCTGCCATTTGAATGACAAAACCTACTACGGAAACTACGGTTAGTTGAAAACACCTCTCTCTCAGACCTGGGGCTGGAACTATATTTTATTCATCTCTGCTTTCTCCACAGTACCAAGGGCTATGCCTTGCACTTGGTAGGTATTCAATAACTACTTATTGCATTGATTTAAATTAGTATCATTTTAATTTTTATGATGCCAAGAATGGTGATGCAGGTGCTCAACAAATGTCAGTTGCCACCATCATCTTTGCTACATCACTGATGCAGAGCAGGTCACATAAAATAATATTACTAATTTTATATGATACAACTTAACTGAATATACTTAAGTAACAAATTTGAAGATTCTGGAAGGGTGTACTATAGCTCAAACTGATTACTTCTGAGAGAAGAGTCAGATTAGAACGGGTCAAGTTACCTGTCACATTTGAAGATTTTAAATGTAGAACTAAAGCATATAACTAAAAATTAATAGTTAGAAAAGTTTAATCATATTTCCTGAGGCATAATAACCTTTAGGGGTGGGATGGGGAGTGAATGAGAAAAGAGGGAGTGAGAGGGAGAGTATAAGAATTGTTTAAAGTTTTCAATTTTACTTCTAAAGTGCTTCTTGGATAGATGCCCTTGGCCTAGAGTAAAAATAATGAGAGACAAGAGCCACAGATGTAACTGACTGGGGCATGGACAGATTACATGAGCTAGTTCTCTTAGATTGGAGAAAACTACCATTAGCACAATTTTAAAATTAGGAGTAAATGACCCAAAGCCTTACGGCAGCACTTACTGTTGCTTCAGCCACTTCTCCACAAATGGGATGGAGAAGAACTCTGTGAACAGCTTCCCAGCCCTCTTTGGATTCTGACTGGTCATGATGCCATATGTTTGATTGACAAGGAAACAATAAGCAAGAATTCAAGTCAATTGTTGCTATTCAGCTTGAAAATTAACACTATTGAATCTAGGGTCATTGAATATTCATGAAACTTACTTGTATAACCACTCAGTCAGAAAATCACAGGCAATGAATTTGGTTCTTTTCCTCTAAAGAGAGAAGAAAGAGTTACATTATATCTTTGTACACATGTTTGGGCAAGACAAAAGAAGAGCAGCTGATGGCTTGTGTTAGATGAAGTATGCATGGGTTCTCTGTGAGGACTATGAGCACATCAACCCACATAAGTCAGGTGACATAAAGAGTTCTGAAGACGTTCACCCAGTCATTTTTGGATAAGCATATTTTCTGAGAGCAGGGACTATTAAAAGACAGTGTCTATAGTAGGGAGCTTATTATATGCTTTTAGAATTTTCTCACAAGAATTTTATTTAAATCTAATTGATTGCTTTGCCCCAGTCCACTAAAATCCTCAGAACAGCATTACTTCAGGCCTGGGTGCCACTTTCAAATGTGGTAGCCAGGCACTCAGGTGCCATTAGTCAGTACAGCTGACCCTGACAGTTGTCCACCCAACAGCCACTCTATATTTCACTCTTAATTTCTTCTAGAGAGAGAGGAAGAGAGAGAGAGAGAAAAGCATCAGTTGGTTGCCTCCCGTATGCACCTGCACAGGGGATCAAACCCACAACCTAGGTATGTGCCCTGACCAGGAATCGAACCTGTAACCTTTCGGTAATGGGATGGCACTCCAACCAACTGAGCCACACCAGTCAGGGTTCTACTTCATCTTTATTAATAGCAACCTGATTGACATACAGTCCAGGCAAACAACTACATTTCCCTGCCTCCTCTGTGGGAAAGGACAGCCAAATGACACGGTTCCACTGTGTGACACAGAAATGAACATGTCCTCTGGATTTCTGAGAGAGTCATGCTCCTTCACTTCAGTCTGGAACACAGATGCAAGGCAGGAAACAGAGCAGCACCTTTCAGCCATGAGGCCAAATGCCACATGCTACAGATGGTGGAGCAGTTTGTTAGAAGTAGCCTGGGCCCTTGGTGACTTCCTGAAGACCTACCTGGGACATCTTGGTATGTGAGGAAAAAATGAACTTCACTTGGATTATTACCACTGCTCTTGAGTTCTCATCACATGCAATTGAATGCAGTCCCTAGGCTACAGACAGCTAGTAAACTACAGGGGAGTAATGAGGAGAGGGTATGCCGAGAAGGGCATTGGGGTGGAGCACCAGGTATCCTGCCTCCTGGAACACTTAAAGTCTCTTGTAACTCAGACAGAATCAATTAATTCCTCTTAGAGAATTGTTATTTAAACTGGGAGAAACAGGGACCCGACCTCTCCTTCTAAGATGGCAGGGGCTAAAAACAAAGTAAATCTAGAGGTTGCCACATGTACAGATCCTTCCCAAGAATGAAGGCATTACAGAGCCTGATGGAAAATCTTTCTTTGCTCCTCCAGGTCTACCCCTCTCCACCCTGCTGCATGCGTCAGGAGGCTCATTTTATGGCTCACATAACCAGGCTCCTTTACTCTCTAGTTGGGTTCTGCCAATAGGAGGCATCAGCAGGAGATCTGAGAGAGAGGAGAGAAAAAGGCAGGGTGTTAGGGGCTGAACTGTGCCCCCACCTGTCCAATTCAAATATTAAAGCCCTAACCTGTGGTAATTCAGAATGTGATGTGTTTGGAAACAGGATAATTACAACTATAATTAGTATAGCCCAGCCACTCCTGAAGGATATAGCAATTCCAAGGAGAGTGAACTAATTTGGTGTTATATTAGCAAGAAAGAAGGGAGGTTCTATTGGGTAGACCCCCCAACGGTAGATTCCTAGTGACATTGTACTAGACCCTGGATCCCACTATGTCTGAAGCTGAAATCCCCTGGACCTTTCAGGTACATGAGCCAATAATTAATTCACTATTTTTTTTTTGTGAAGCCAGTTTGCATTGAATTATTTACTGCTTGCAACAAAAAGTTTTAACTACTATTCCTTTCTTCTCCAATTGGCTAACTCCCATTTGTTCCTCAAGGTGTCCGTAAAAAGGCTTTCTGAGCATTCTCACCCTCTTCAGTTTAGAGTAGGCTCCTCTCACCCCCAGTTCTCTGTGTGCTCCCTATCATCACACTTCAGATATAACTGCCAGACCATGTGCCTCTCTCTCCTACTGAACTACAAATTCTCTGAGGAAGGCAAATGTCTTACTTTTCTTCACATTCCCAGTGCTTAATTGAGTGCCTTGCACACAAAGTAGGTGATCAGTGAGTGGTGAGTAAGTGAATGAATGAATTTACCATTCAACTCTCCAGTATTAAAGTAAAAAAATTCAGGTACAATAATTCTGACATTTATAATTAGGAATTGCTATATAACTGTGGACAATTTCTCCTCGCTTTCTTTCCATGATATTTTATTATGAACCTTTTCCTTTTTTTTTCTTTTTATCCCTTCACTTTGAAATTGCAAACTGAGTTTTAAAATCTTAAGTAAAGTTGAAAAGATTGTTGTAGAATTTATTCTCATGAAACAAAAAGGTTTTCAACTGAAAGCTTTATTTTATTTGTTAGTGAGTAAAATATGGTGGAGGCTGAGTTGTGGGAGATTGTTTGCAGTCTTTAATCTGATTGCTGATAGTCTTTAAAAAAAAATCGAAAGTGCTGGCCAGGGAAATAAACTTAAATGTGCTAGACCATGTAATGGGGCATCTAAGTTTGCACTGTAAGATTAGAATTCCCTTCAAAAAGTCACCTTTAACCAAAATAAGAAAATGCTTATACAACAATGCAGACATATGCAGCCAAGATGGAGGCATAGGTAAATATACTTTGCCTCCTCACACAACCAAAAGAAGGACAACAACATATTTAAAAACAAAAAAATAACCAGAACTGCCAGAAAATCAAATTGTATGGAAGTCCAGCAACTGAGGAGTTAAAGAAAAAACATTCATCCAGACTGGTAGGAGGGGCAGAGATGGGCAGCCAGAGTGCAGAGGAATTATGCAGTGGCTAGAGGAGCAGGTGGTTCCACATTTGCAGGCAGATAAACTGGGAGAAACAACTGGGGAGCAAAACAGACCATGCAACCGAGGGCCCCAGCACAGGGGGAAATAAAGCCTTAAACCTCTGACTGAAACACCTGTGGGGGTTGAGGTGGCAGAAGAAACTCCCAGTCTCACAGGAGAGTTCACTGGAGAGACCCACAGGGTCCTAGAACGTACACAAAACTACCCACCTGGGAATCAGCACCAGAAGGGCCCAATTTGCTTGTGGGTAGAGGAAGAAGTGACTGAAAGCCAGCCGAGAGCTGAGCGAGTGGTATTCTTCCCTCTCTGATGCCTCCCCACAAACAGTGCCACAATGCACTAATGTGAGTTGCCCTGCCCCGGCGAATACCTAAGGTACAGCCCCTTACTATGTAACAGGCGTGCCCAAACAAAAAAATATGGCCCAAATGAATGAACAGATTAAAGCTCCAGTAAAAAATACAACTAAGTGATGAAGAGATAGCCAACATATCAGATGCACAGATCAAAACACTGATAGTCAGGATGCTCACAGAAATGTTTGAGTATGGTCACAAAATAGAGGAAAAAGTGAAGGCTATGAAAAGCGAAATAAAGGAAAATATACAGGGGACCAACAGTGAAGGGAAGGAAACCAGATTCAAATCAATGGTTTGGAGCAGAAGGAAGAAATAAACATTCAAGCAGAACAGAATGAAGAAACAAGAATTCAAAAACATGAGGAGAAACTTAGGAACTTCTGGGATAACTGTAAGTGTTTCAACATCTGAATCATGGGGTGGCAGAAGGAGAAGAGGAAGAGCAAGACATTGAAAACTTATTTGAAAAAATAATGAAGGAGAAATTCCCTAATCTGGCAAAGGAAATAGACTTCCAGGGAGTCTAGGAAGCTCAAAGAGTCCCAAAGAAGTTGGACCCAAAGAAGCACACACCAAGACACACCACAATTACATTACCCAAGATTAAAGATAAGGACAGAATCTTAAAAGCAGCAAGAGGAACGGAGACAGTAACCTACAAAGGAGTGCCCATAAGACAATCAGCTGATTTCTCCACAGAAACCTTACAGGCAAGAAGGGACTGGAGAGAATTATTCCAAGTCATGAAAGGCAAGGACTTACATCCAAGATGACTCTATCCAGCAAAGCTATCATTTAGAATGGAAGGGCAGATAAAGTGCTTCCCAGATAAGGTCAAGTTCAAGGAGTTCATCATCACCCAACCCTTATTATATGAAGTGTTAAAGGGACTCATCTAAGAAAAAGAAGATAAAAAATACAACAGTGAAATGACAACAAACTCACCACTATCAACCAAGCCTAAAAAAAACAAAAATGAACTAAGCAAACAATTAGAACAGGAACAGATTCACAGAAATAGAGATCACATGGAGGGTTATCAGCGGGGAGGGTTTAGGGGGAGAGAGGGGGAAAAGGTACAGGGAATAAGCATAAATGGTAGGTATAAAATAGACAGGGGCAGGTTAAGAATAGTATGGGAAATGGAGAAGCCAAGAACTTATATGTACGACCAATGGACAAGAACAAAAGTGGGGGAATGATAGTGGGAGGGGTGCAGGGCGGAGGGGAATAAAAGGGAGAAAAAAATGGGACAACTGTAATAGTGTAGTCAATATGCTATTGAATATGCAAAACATATGAAAAATAAAAAATACTTGTACAATACAAGTATGTATCTAGCATAAACTGCCATATAATAATTTAAACAATCCAGCCCCTGTAGGGTGGTAGTGTCTCTCTTGCCATACACCAGATGGATTATTATTGTCTGGGCATTTATTGTAGTGGTTAGCGGTGAAGATCCCTTCTGAATTCAGCTTAACTTACTTTATTAAATAGACTTGAGATAGCCAAATTGTCCGATGTATGAAGATCAGGGAGAAAGATTTGATCACTTTGTTGCAAACAAATAAAATGGAAGAAATTGTGTTTTCCTTCTGTTCTGGGCAAACGTGAACGTGCTGTGAATACTCAGCCATGCAGAACAAGGGTGATATTGTCCAGCTGTGGCTGAGAAATTATCTGCTGGGAACTGAAAGAGGGAAGAGAAAGCAAATGAAAACTTGTGGTGTTGAGGAGATAAGAGATGAAGCAATAGAGAGAAAAATTGAAAGTGTGAGATTAAGAGAGTGGAGCACTCAGGAATTTCCTAATGGAGACAAATACACTAGGTTCATGATTGTTTAAGGGTAAAAATGTGCAAGTTTAGGCAAGCAGAGGAAACAGGTAAGACAATCTCAAACAAAGTATAGAAACAATTTTTAAAAATCCAGAATTAAAAGGAAAAAACTAAATGTCAAGGGAGAAGGCAACACTATGTCATCATGAGTCTGCAACTTACTTTGCAACGCATCCAAGAAAACAAGAGAGCTGGACAGAGGTGACGGATGGACTGGTGTATGGACATGCAAAGAAGCAAATAAGGCCACACAGTGACCGAGGAACCCAGGTAGTAAATATTGGGCGTTCACTCCGAAATTCTGTCATTTCTTCTATATGTTGGGGAGATGTTAGAGTAAAGCTGGGAGAAGGAACAGGGGGGACGTCGTCACAAAAGACCCAGACCTCAAACAGAGATAAGGCAGACATCAGGGTTCAATGCAGACAGTGTTTTGTGCTGATTTTCATGCTGGATACACATATGAGAGCAGATGGACATACATAATTTTATGTGCATATATTACACTACTTACACATATAATAGGGGGGCTGAAGACTAGAAAGAAACAATTCACACTGGAAAGTCACTGACTCAGTATCAGGTAACTAACGTAATTACACCCAGAAGTGTCAAAAGCACATGCTGTGTAAGGTTCGCGAAGTGCTGCTGGCTATGGCTGCTGTATGGACGGAGACTCTTTGGGCTTGTGAGGGACAGAAACATACTCGGGTTACTGGGTTTTTTAAAAAGTCATTTTAGGCTAGATGTAGCTGTAACAAACAATCCCCGATTCTGAGAAGCATACAGTATCAACAGTTTATCCTCACCAACGTTATACGAACATTTCAGCCAGCTGGGATCCCCGCTGCACACTGTCTTTACTCTGGGCCTCAGGCTGATAGTGTAAAGCTCTTTCTGAACTATGGCCACTTATTGCCCAAACAAAAAAGAATATGGTGAACCATGCGTTAACTCTTAAAGTGTGTTTGGAAATGACATTGTTACTGAACCCAACCAGCAGGGGAGGGTCCTATTGCTCAGTGCCCACCAGGAAAATCTCCAAAGATGGAGTTTGGTGGAAAAGAAAGGAAACTTTTATTTAATGACAAGTCTCTGCATAAAATGTCTGGGTAACAAAAGTAAAGGGAAAGGAAAAGTCATAGTATGACATCAAAAATAGCGACTTAAATGTTTGCCATTACGACTACGACATAGGTTATAGAACTGAAGAGAAC
>VMDR010019971.1:0-17909 GCA_007922815.1 Macrotus californicus | reverse complement strand
CTGAAGGAAATAAAATCGAAGCATTTATTCTACAACCAGCAGGGCCCTCATTCATGAGGGTGTACATGTGGGGAGATGAATGTAAGTCTCTGGAATTTTATGAGGCGTGGCTCAGATTCAGGAAAAATATTTCAATAACTCATAAACTACTTAAGGCTCACTAGGCATGCAATATTTTACACACACACACACACACAAATGTTCAATATTACCATTCTAACATTATACCTATTAGCATGATCAGAATTTACTTCATCATTCTAGAATTTTGCTTTCTGTGGTTTGTCTGGTTATTTGTTTGACAAGATTTTTTTTTTTTTTTTGGCAGTGTATTAAAAGCTCAATAGCCAAGCATGCTGGAGAGGGAGAGATTTTCCTTCTGTTGATTAGAAAAGCCAAAAAGAGGAGTTTCAAAGCTATTGCGCGATTTTGGAACGGTGTGGATGGCTCAGAATATTTTACAAGGCGGCTTTCATCATAGTTGATATACACAAACGGGAGTTGGAACATTCATATCTACAAAACACTAACAGTTTCTTTTCTTTCCTTTTAAAAGATTCTCTTTTGTTGCAGTTTTGTTCAGATGAGGTTAATTTGTTATTCTTTTGGTTGTCAGAGAAGTAAATAGGCAACAGCATCCATGGAGAACATTGACCTGAATATAAGATGCACTGAATGTGGGAACATGGGGGTGGAAAGGAGCTTTGGGAAAAGGAAATGGCTGCACTCCTTGATCATGACAGAGGAGTGCAGTGGTAATTTCTGTCTTCAATAAGCTAGTAAAAAACAATTAAGACCTATGACAAGAAGGAAAGAATATTTTTTTAAAATCTCATCACTTTATGTTTATGAAATTTATTTATAAAGACCAAAAGGTAGAATGGTTACTTACAGAGCTAGTGTGGGATGGGATGACTTCAGCATTTTTTTTCTAAATAAGAGAGTTGTGTTTGATGACATCAGTGCATTCGCCTCACGCTATAAATCACTATGTTTCAATTTCTCACGCAGTTTAGCACCTAACCTTCCATTTGTCCAGTAAATATTGCTACAAATTATAGATACTCCACAGCACGAAATAAATATAAATTAACTTGAATTTAATGTCCATGTTGAGAAATTATTAGAAGTAAATCATGACTGTAGTAAGCCTTGAATCACATTCCAAATAAAAAGGCTTAACAAGTATGATGTTAATATTGATAATAAGACATGGCAGCAAAATGAATTCTCTAAAAGACTAGTAGGTGTGATAAGGCACTTTGGAAAGGCAGGAGAACATGATATGAAATAATTACATGCAAGGGAATATTACAGGACAATAAGAGACCACTCAGACCACTCACTTGATAAATGTGATATTTTTGACATAGCAAATCAGAACCTGAAATGAGTTTTTGAAATTTTATAAAATACACTTTGAAAGAGAGAGAGAGAAAGAGAGAGAGGGGGGGGGACTCATACAAGGATGTCAATATATAATTGGTAGATGAAAATATTTGTGTTAGGAGAATATTCAGAGGTGTGGAGGGGTAGAAATAGCCAAAGGACGATGGTAAGAAGATGGGGTGGGAGGGTGAGTTCTAACTCTATCTTGTTGTGGAGAAATGTAGATTTTGTTTCTTCTTGTGACTTCCAGAATCTATCCCTTTATCCTGACTTACCTCTGAATACCTTTCTGTGGAATCATTGCCTTCTATTGTATTAATGGGGAAGGATACTTGTAAGTGGATGTTCTGCCAGTGCTGTGAGGGAATCAGAACACACTCTCCTGGTCCTGTTACTTCCAAGGGCAGGCAGATAAGCCAAGGACCAACAAGAAACTCCCTTCATGAATTTGACACCTGAGAAAGTTATACACAGACCTGAAATGGAAAGAGGTATCATGTGCTCCAAAGAGAGGATGTACATGAGCATAACTTACAAACTATTTGATTAAGTATTCATTATGTTTCAAGAATTATTGTCTCCAGCAATTTCTGTTTGAAGGCTAATGTCTGTGTGTACATGTCATGCCAAAATGGAATAAATCATAGATGTTCTCTCGCCATTGAAATCAATGTGGGCACAGGTAGGAAATTGTAAATTTGGTTCTATGCCACTGATGTCAATTTCTACATTGGTAAATATGTGATCATTTTGCTTTTCCAGCAAATAGATATAAAAAGTGGATCAAAGCTGGGGTTAACAGACTTGTGTCATCCAGAAAAATCACCAGCTATTCTGAAAATTATCCCTATGGTATTTACTGGTATTTTTGTGGAGGTTACTAGAAATATGCTATTTGTAATGATCAGTTATCTGCCAGAGATTAGAATTCAGTTTCAATTCTTTAAACAAGTATTCTCTTTCCTAACTTACTATGAAATTTCTCACTTTTCTGGACCACTTATGTAAACTGTAAAATGTGAGATTTTAAATTTTGACTGACCTAAATATAACTTTTAATACTACTCTTTTTTGATTTAACTATTTTAATAACTCTAAAGATGATCAGTCTCATATGTCCTTGTTTTGTAGGACACCAAAAAATTCTAAGAGATCCCATATGAAAATCTGAGTAACAAAGTGATTCCTCTAACTGAAACGCTTTCTTTAAAGTGATGAATGTGTTCAGTTGGTTTTGATCAACATATTAAGTCCTTTCCTATCATCACTCATGGGTCTCACTTATCAGCACATTCTCTTATACTTAGGTCATTAGCCATCAAATATCTATTCATTTTGTCATTCCAAAATTGATTAATACTCCCTGCTTTTATATTTCAAGAAGACATATCTTATCGTAACAGAGTCTGAAAGAATTGCACAGTTAGGTGAAGTTGAGCCATAGCTGGAGGTAGGCAGGCTGATATTTCTTCTCTCTCCTGCTTTTATTACCATACAAATAGGCAGATATATCTTTTTTCTCTTCACCTTTGGGTAGACCAAGTTGGAGGAGATCCACAGCAGGGAGCAAAAGTGTAGGCAATGGAGCATGCCATCTGGTAGGAGTATGCTGGAAAATCTTCAGCTTTCTCATTTCAACAAAAGTAAAAGCAAAAAGTCTATTAATTCAGTTTCTCGCTTGGCTGAGAAATAAATTCCACAACTCTCACATTGCATCTGGTTTACTACATGTCTGGCTCTAATATGTACAATGAAAGCCAGACAATTTGGATGAAAATATTGTTCCTCTCTGAGCTTTCAGCAATTAGAGAGAATAACTGTGTTTTTCGTTTCTTAAATTCTGACACCCTCCTTTTCATGGCTCCATGGTATTGCTCTGAAATGTTCAGGCTATCTGTTTGGGCTGTCCCTTGGATGGTGGAATTTGGTCTAAGGACCTCTTCCTGAGTAGGAGAAGATAATGATGGGAAAGATGGTTCCCTAAATCAGCACACCTATCAGTGAGACCCAATGCCAACACTATCATAACACCAGCCTTCTATGCTTTGCATTGGCAAGATCTTTGAATCATCTCCTTGGGGAAATATGACTGTCTTTGGAAGCTATTATGGCTCCCAATTATTGTAAAGTTTTGACCATGCTCTCCTTCCTATTTTATTTTCTATACCTCTATAAATACATTACAAGTGCTTCTAGGGTAAAAGTCACGCTAACACTGACTTTATGCTCTCTATAGTGCCTCACACTGTCTTAAAAGTACAAGAAGTATTTTATAACTCTTCTATCAATCAAAGTAAATGTGATTCTTTTGGTCTTTTCCTCATGAGCAGAAGATAGCTACTGCAGCTTGAAGCATCAAGTCATGTTGTGAACAGGGAAAAGGGGTGATGGTTGGCCACGCCAGTCTTCTTCATCCTTTTCATCAGGAATGGCAAAAGCCTTTCTAAAATCTCCTTACCAGTAAATGTCCACTTAGGTAACTTGGTCAGGATAATGTCATATTGTTCTCCTGCAAAAGAGGATAAGAATGTGCTTGGATTTCTAGCTTCTATAGTAGAGGTAGGAAGATGAGTTTAGGAATGGGTGTTGGATATTGGTTTAGCCAATCTACAATTCCCTGGATATGCATGAAAAGCAGTTAATACATAGTAAGGACTAAATAAATTGTAGCTGCTCGAGGTACAGGTTTGAGAGCAGAAACTTATTTAGTTCATGAAAACTAACAAAATATGATTTCATAGCCTTGAACTGATAAAACATGCACCTAATTTCAGTTAACCATCAGGCAGTACTTAATGAATTTTACATTCCACAGTGCCTATTTTTTTATTATACCCAGGGAAAGAAACACTGTAAGTGTGAATTCATAATGTTATACTCACTGAGGGTTTCTAAAATGATAATATCTCAGCAGTATTAAGTCAGTATAATAAACTAAAGTAATTCATATCTTAAATTTAAATTTAGGAAAACATCTGAGGAGAGAGAAAAATTGCCCATGATCTTTACAGGACCTAATCTGATGCTCACTAGAGCTAAAAATGCAAACCATGCATCGTCAGGCTTTCCTGGAGACTGTTGCAAGTAAAGGCAACCTCTTTCCAATCCCTAAGCACTGGCAGCTCTGGAATCTAAACCAGCTCATGGAGGAGGGGTGGGGGCTTCTCTGGGGATAGGAGCCATCCTAATCAGGGGTGGAGGAGATATCCCAGGGCAGAATAAATCAAGGGTGAACAGCAGAGATAAAGCCAAGAGCAAGACCAGAGTAGGAAAGCTTTGCCAGCGTACCAAGCCAAAAGTGAAAGAAATTTGCCTGGTAGCATCACGAGAATGTAAAGCAACGACCATGCTGTATCGTAGTCAAACACATGTGTTTGGAAAACTGGCCTCGTTGTCTCCTAGCTATGAGGCTTTGGACAAGTTACTTTATTTTTTAGAATCCTAATTTTCTTAAAAAGTAACAGGAAAGATAAGATAACTTTTAGGTTGTGGTGAGAATTAGAGAAAATATAAATAAAATACTTTACAGATATTTTTTTTTTTATCCAGTGTAGTTAGTTGTCTTATTTTAGGACTTTCCCCAAAGAGGGCCTCAAGCTAGACTTGTGCTCAGGTAGCTCACCTGAGAGATTGATTCAGAGGAAAAACAGTGGACAATGAGAAGGAAGAAAGAATCCCTAATACAGGGAAGCATTATAACATTACCACTGAGGGCATTAGGCACTTGGCTTGGCTGGGACTGCCCCTAGAGCAAAGAGTATGTTTTTCAGAGTGGGTAACTTCAAGGACAGAAGGCTGGCACATTCATCCAGTCTTCTCCATTGGTTGATTGAGGGTTTCCATTCTGCAGTGGTTGGCTCTTCTCAAGTAGAACTTCCAAGACAGAAAGCAAAAAATTCTCGGCATATGGCTGAGGCTAAATGCTGTCAGGGCCCCATGAATCTGAGCTTCTTCAAGGCAACAGCTCATTTTTGTCACAGCTGAAATCAGAGGCAGATCCTGGGGCATGTGACCTTGGGTACTAGAGATATCTGCTACAGTTTTTCATAAAGTTAGTTATTATTATAGTGGTAAAATGAATGGACATGAACCAGTTTCCAGTAGTCAGATCATGAGGACACAACTCAGAAATTAAGTTAGAAGAACTGAGACAAATAGCAAATCCCCAGGGGCTTGGGGAGCAATAATGTTTGGGCAATGTGTTGAGCAGAGCCTGTGCTTTTCAGTGATATAATCTTCCTGTGTTGTGGGTATATTTTTATCCCCCTAAACTGACAGTGTTAGTCAATTACCTCATTACACAGTTATTGAGAATTTAGTTGTTTCAATGACCTATTTGCTAGTTGTATGAATCAAAAACACTATTTTGCCCATCTCCCAATCCATAGCTATTTGGAAATGTTAGTGGTTTCATTTTTCTTGGAGCAGATGTTTAGGATCATTTTATTCAACTCTCTTCACCTTCTTTCCCACAAGATATAGATCTACCTCCAAACTGTATCCCAAATATCTTTCCTATGTGCCATTGTCAATATCTCCACATAAAACCGAGGCTTGTTTGGCATGTACTCCTTTCACTCTGGCTAACCTGCCTTCCTTTGTCTTCAAACATATTGTGGTGACATCTTGAAAACAGGTCAGATTGTTCAAAACTTCCAAAGTATTTCCATTGATTTTGAGTAATATCCAATTTCCTTTTACTGGCATGTAGAACTCTATGTGCAGGGCAGGGGAGAGTAATAGGGGGGAAATGGGGACAACTGTAATTGAACAACAGTAAAAAATAAAAAAGAGCCCTATGTTATTTGTCCCCTGATTGCTTCTACAATTTTATTTTATTTATTTTTATGAGTCTCCTTATTAGTTACAACAGTTTAGCCACAAAGACTTTCTTTCTGCTCCTGTAACTCCCCAAGGTCATTATTACATTGAGAACTTTGCATTTCCTGTTTTTTCCTTCCCATTCCTGGAATGCTTTCTCCTAATGATATCTCATTCTTCCTTATCATTTACATTTTGGGGCTGTCTTGGCTACCCAAAGAAAAGCCACTCTGTCACTGTCTATCAAATCACATTATTTTAATTGCCTGCATAACACTAATCACTGTTCCAATTAGCTTTTGCTTGTTTATTTGTGTGCGTATTTCCTAATTTATCTTACTAGGATGTAAATACTGAAGAGCAAAGATTTTTGTCTTGCTCAGGGCTATATCTTCAGAAGCTAGAATAGTTCCTGGAACAGCTTATCTGTTCAAAAACTATTTGTTAAGGTGGTGAATGAATGTATGAATGTAGTAGTCAATGTATACACCTTCAAAAGCATTTCTGAAGAGGTGTGGTCCTTAGTCCCCAAACCTAGACTCTGTAAAACATAGAGTTAAGGGTCCTGAAAGAACAGGGAGGCGTTTATTCTTCAGGTCACTCTAGAAACCCAGATGACCCTTATATTTAGGGACAATCCCTTTTTACCCCCTGTTTTCAGTGATTTCATGCCCCATGTGGAATCTAGGGCAGTGCTGCTGTGGCCTGCAAGTGGTCCTCACCCACTTCTGTTTTTACTGGTCTTTAATGAGGTGAGTACAGGAATCAGGAGTACACATTTCCAAACTCTGGTAGCAGTTTGACATCGTGACAAAAAAAGTGTGTAGCCATTTCTCAAATGATTATTTTATTGGTTTTTTAAAAGTGTCAGTTTGTGATGGATTAGGAGAAAGTAAAATCCTATTTTTCATCATATAGAGTTGGAGTAGCTGCTATGCTCATAGAGTAGAGACAAAGCCCAGGGAAAACTCATGAAACCCAGTGCCATGACAGCCAGAATCTTTGGATAATTACCAAGTGTAAGGTTTCTCAAATTTCAGAGTATGGAATACCGTTAAATAAGAGCAAATGTTCGTTGGCAATACCCTGGTATTCAGTGCTTGCTCTGGACGTTAGGTAATAGCAGACAGTGAATAAGAAATCTGAGAATAGTAGTAAGTGTCTTGTACAACAAGCAAGTAGCATGCAGACTAAATGATATTAAAGCAAAAATAGGGAACCACCTGAAAAAAAAAGACCTGAGGAATATCTGCAAAATAACAAGAGGCATTTAGGTAGCAGTAAGGAACTTTTCTTAGTTACATGTGCTGTAGATTTTCCTCAGTTTCTTAGTGAAGAGAAACTAGAAGTTTGCATCAGATTTCCAACTACTCAGAGCAATGATAAATAATAATAATTAGCATGAACTGAGATTTGATTAGGTGGTGCTAGACAGTCTTTGGGCTACAAATTCAGGTTGTCTGGATCTATTGCATGTGCCCTTGGCGGGCAGAGTTGAGTTTCATTTAACTATATCCAACTGGAGAAGTTAGTCAGCTGTTAAATACACAGTCCAACCAGTTCAAGGATCCACTCCACAGTTGGGAATACTTGTACGTGGAGGACCTACTGTAGTCATATGTGGATTTTCTACTGCGCAGGAAGTACGCACCTCCAACCCCCTCATTGTTCAGGGTCAACTGTACTGTTTTTTCCTGCATGTACATATGTATGATAAAGTTTAATTTATAAATTAGGCACAGTAAGAGACTAACAGCAACAATAATAAAACAGAACAACTATGGCAATACGCTATGATGAAAATTATATAGATGTGGTGATTTATTTCAGGGCATCCTTTGCTGAAATCTTCCTATAGGCTCAGCACTTTCTGGTGCCATAGGTTGCTGCCACATGAACACATTTCCTGTTCATGTCTTTTTCACCTGAACTAAGAACTTATCTTCGCTGTGACTGTAACTTTTGTATTCCAGGTGCAACAGCAAAAATAGCACAAATTTCTTTTCCCCTCTTCACAATATCATGCATAGAAGATTCATTCTTACAGTAGAGCTTAGGAAGATCAGAATACAAGTTTTTTTTTTCTTTTTAAGTTGACAATTCTCACCTTTTCACTTGAAAGAAGCACTTTTGCGACTTTTCTTTGCCATACTGGATAGCCAGCATCACTACTCTTGTGCCTTCAGGCCATTATTAAGTAAAATCTGTGTCACTTGGACACAAGTGTTGTGACAGTTGATCTGATAACCTAAATGGAGACTAAGGACTAATGCGTGACACTCAATAGAGCGTGGAGACGTGGGACAAATAGATAATGCACCTCCCAGGCAGGATGGAGTAGGAGAGCTCAAGATTTTATCATACTACTCAGAATGGCATACAATTTAAAACAGATGAATTGTTTATTTCTGGAATTTTCTCTTTAGTATTTTGGAGTCACAGTTGACCTCAGGTAAATGAATTGTTGGATAAGGGGTGACTACTACTATATATGTTATAGACTCATACTCATTTTATATAAAACTTAAAATGAGAAAATGTAGTTTGGACTAAGGGCATTTTTTTGAAGAACTCTATTTTTCTAAACTTCTACTCATATTAAGGGAATTAATCTTGAAGTGCCTGCATCATCATTGCATAATTAGCACCCCAGGTCACATTTACCTAATCCACTGAAAGTCTGAGGAAGCACAGTGATGTCTGGCCATGCCATGCTGTGTAATCCTTCTAATGAAGTTAAAAACTGAGACAAATGCCCATCAGCAGATGAACGGATACAAAAGCTGTGGTACATTTACCTAATGAAATACGACTTGGCCTTAAAAAAAGAAGGAAATCGTACCATTTGGGACAGCATGGATGGACCTAGAGAGCATTATGCTAAGTGAAATAAGCCAGTCAGAGAAAGATAAATACCATATGATCTCAATCATATGTGAAATCTAATGAATAAAATAAACTGAGAAACAAAGTAGAAACAAAGGCCTGGATACATGGAACAGACTGATAGCTGTCGGAGGGGAGAAGGAAGTAGGGGATTGTATGAAAAAAGGTGAAGGTATTAGCCCCAAAATGTGCATAACCCATAGACAGAGACAACAGTATGGTGATGGCCAGAGGGAAGGGGGCCTGGGCTGGGTGGAGGAGGGCAAGGAGGGAGCGGATGGGGACATTTGTAATAGTGTGAACCATAAAAATGAAGTTTAAATATATTAATTAATTAATTAATTAAGGTTCAACTTATGTACAAACCTAAACACATAGTACAACCAAGTGCTAAGCTGAATCTAATAAAAATTAATGGAAAAAACAGAAATATGATGTTTAGTATAATTAAATTTCCTTGATTTCTGAGACTTAGCTTTATGGTGTCCAACCATTTGACAATCTGTCTAAACCAATGTATTGATTCCCTTACCTGATTCATCCTGTTAGTATTTTTATTTAAAAAAACGTGAGGTTTTCCTACTGCTAAACAGTAATGGTTATAATATAGGATTGCAATACAGAAATAGTGCAGCGTATTCACTGATCCTACTCCAAAACCAGGAGCTCGCACGTGGTAGACATTTAATCAATATCTACCAATGCTAAAATGATTTTAGGATATTTTTTGAAAGTTCTTTTTTCCCCCCTGTCTCTTTAAAGAAGGAAAAAATAAATCTTGGGGGAAATGGCAGGATCTGTATTTGAGACGCTCCAGTTACAAAAGGTATAGTAGCACAAAAGCTGTAGCTACAAGTATGAGTGTGTTAACCCTTTATAGTAGATGATAAACTAGACACCCCCAAACCCAAAATACACTGATTATTCCTAAAGGCGTCTGTGGTTTCATGCTACTTAGGAGATAGTACATGAGGGGTGCACAGGCTTTCACAAATTTGTGTCCACCATCTCCTCTGTTACTACCTTCTCCGTTCCTTGTCATTTCTACCTCCCTAACATGACCTACACTATCTAAAGTGGACTGGACAACTTGTCCACCACATGCCTTTGCTGGTCCCATAGCTTGACCTCCATTCTCTCCATCATTACATTTTCAGGTTTTACCCATCCTTCACTTTTTACACCTAAAACCCACTACTCTCCAGAGCTGTCAGGACAACCAAATATATTAATATCCTTGTTCTAAAGCTACCATGGCATTTGGAGTTCATTCTTATCTCACAGTGTGTTTCAGTATTCATTTTTCCTGTCTGATTAAAAGTTGTCTGATAATAGAAACTTACCAACACTTCGCAATTTCTTTTAAAATTTCTGTAAATATTTGTATATGTAATGTGATATGCACCTACTGTAATCACTCAGGGTTTTCATTTTTATGGGTGCTAATAGTCTAAATTAGAAATGAAAGCATATCAAATGTTTTCCATTGATTTGATTGATTAATATATGTATAATATCCTTATCATACAATTTATTTCCCTCAGATCTTTGGAGATAGATTGTCTCATTGTCTTGAAGTTCCCATGGAGAGAAGTCTAAAGCCAGCTGGGTTACATCTACCTTGTGAGTAACTTGCTTTTTCTGCTCAAATGCACAAAGAAAGCTTCCTTTGTACTTGAAGTTCAATAACTTAAACCTGATGCCTATTGGTGGTGATTGTTCCCTATCATATTTTATTGAAATATTGTCTATTCTTAGTATCTGCCAATTCAGTTCTATATTCCTTTAAGGAGAACATTCTTCTGTGAAAAGCTTGAAAACACATTTTTTCCTCTTTGTTGTTTTTAAATTTTTTCTTTATTTCAAGTATATCAACTTTTCTTATGATATAATTGGTTTAATATTTTTTCACCATTCTGATTTTCACAAGGTGTTTTTTTTAATCTGTTGTGATTTGATTTTCAGCTGCCTCTGTTGGTCCCCTGCTAATTCTAATTTATTTGTTAATTCAGTAATGATGTTGTTTTCTTCATCAGGTTTTCAATCTATTTTTTCATCTTTTGTTGTTAGTTTATCTGCATGTCTTTCAGACCCTGGTTTGCTAAACTCATATAGTATTATTTGTTCTAAAATGTAATATTTATGAAGACTTGTCTTTTGTTCTTTGGTTTATGATTCTTTTTAAATTTGATTATTTGTTTTCAAAATGCTATGTTGTTGCTATTCCTCCTTGTTTTATCTTAGCTAAATGTATATGGTTACTATGCCCTTATTTTTTTTTATTTGCTCACTCCTGGAAAGCTCGGTGACTTCTTGAATTCTGAAAGTTTTCCCTTTTCCTTACCCATCTAAGACTAATTTCTCTAGGCATTTGGTGTTCCGTCCCTTCTTCTGCAGCTGAGTGGCATGGGGAAATGGGGTGGTCTGAAATAGTGGGTGTGCAGTATTTATACTTTTTCATGTTTAATTCAGTGTTCTTTATCAAGTATCGTTTCTCCGAGATGTAAAGTATAATCTACTCTCATGGCACAGTTACCATTGTGTTATGCGCTATTCCCCTGACTCCGAGTAGCTGTGGAGTCTTGAGTTTCCTCCTTTGGCCAGGTTTTCCAGCCACCGTATCCACTGTTCCACTGGTATCTACTATTCTCCCGGGAACCACATACACTACCAACTAGAAGAGAAGGAGTTTAAGGCTATCCACTTAGTTGCTTTTTTCACACACTTGGGCTGATGGTGAAAAGGCTCAGGATCTCTCAGTTTATTAGTAAGGCGCCTGAGACTCACAGCTCTGTAGAGACATGAAGACTCACAGCGACTGTAGGGATTTCTATTTCATGCCATGGCCTCAATTTTTTGAAGCAGTAGACGGTTTTCTTTTCCATTTCTTTTCAGTATGGCTGCTGAAGGTAAGTGTTTCTTTATTTCTGCTATCTAGATTTTTTATTCATTTCATTAGATTTTGGGCTGGTGGAGAGGAAGTCTGTTAATCAACATTATTCTGCTATGTTCATCCTCAGTCCTCCTTCATATTTTTTAGATAATATTTTTGTTGCCTTTTAAAAAGCCCAAACTCTGGCACTGGTGAAGATTAGCTTATTTCTGGTTAAAGTAAACATCAATTATAATTGCTATCCTCATGTCCCCAAAAGGAAGCTTTACCAAAGGTGACCTTCTTTTGCAGAGTACCATCACTAGCAGGAACACTGTCTGTGGCACTGTAAGAATAAAGACTTTGAGATAGCTGTCTGCAAGGAGCATGCTCTTCGACAAGGAAAAAGAAATGACAAACCTTAGGTGTCCAGTGTGTTATAGTAAAAATAATCATCACATGGAAACAAACAGTGATATTTGAAAGAGTACAGAATGCTTCGAGGAGAAGTAGGAGTTTAAATCCCTTTGCTATTTTTAAAAGAGGATGGATCTGAATAGGATTTCCAGGGAGTAGTAGGGTTTGGACTTCCGACGACAAGAGAAAAATGGTACTTGAGGTGATGGGTATTTTGTGAGCAGAGGAAAAAGGACAAAGCAGGGACTGTGTTCAGACACATCGTATCAGTCAATTTGGCTTTAGTATAAGGAACTAGAAAAGAGAGAATGTATAGTGATGTTTTAAAAAGTCACCTTAGTGAGTTTATGATTTAACATTCAACTTTGGAAACTGCCCACAGATTTAAGATACTTCCCGTGTCAGATTCCATGTGTCGTAGCTGAAATACTTAGATTCCTTTCCTCTTGTTGAAAAAAATTAGCTTGACTAGCAAGCCAACCTCATCTTACTGAGTTCAGATTCTAGCAGGCTGACATTAGTTACAACAGATTAGAGGTGTGAATTTCCTCAATTTATGTTAACAAGGTGCTAAATGCAAAGGCCAATTATGGCTCCCCCTGAATGTCACCTTCCTGTCACCTGAATATCCAAGGAATGGGCTTGATCGGGCATGGCCCTAGTCCTGTGGTATTTATAGGATTCTCAGCTGAAACTTATTGGATTCCTGAAAGTGTGGGTTGTAGATTCCTCAGGGTATTGAGAAATTTTGTGGGCTAGCTATAAATGCCCCAGATGCTTTCCAGAACACCTGGCAATAAATTCCAGCCCCTTTGACTTCCCACTTCTTCTGATGCAGGGTTATTAAATATAAAATATTGCATACTGAAATTCACATAAAAATAGCCTAATTAGTAATAGGAGGAAGTGAGAACAAGGGCACATGTGGGAAGAAAGGGATCATGGAGGGGCTAAGGATCAGGATCTAGAATTGCAAAAACACAGGGAGCTCAACCCCCTTTCAGTGCCCTGCCTGCCCTACAGTTCCCTTCTGCTGATCTTTTCCCATTGTTAAGACTATTTTTAATTTTCATGACTTTTTTTTTGGTCTTTTATAAATAAACATTTTATTGTAGGATAGTTTTAGGTTTACAGGAAAGTTGGGAAGATAGTATGGAGAGTTCCCACATACTCCTTACTCAAATACTGACTTATAAATAAATACCAGGATATAGACCCAATTCATTGTAGGGAGGAGAGAGGGTTGGGGTTTTTGTTTTTCCCCTCTAATTTCTATCCTACCTTTATTATATTCAGTGTTATACCCTAGTGTAGATTTTCAAAAATTCTGTTGGAATATGCCTAGCAATATAATATTGTGACTCAGGTCTATATATGTTGCTCTTTGTGCCTGTGACAGAGTCACTCAAAGCACAGTCAGTGGGCCTCTTCTGGTCTGCAGAATGTTTGTACCCAGTCCTCAGTGCAGTCAGTGGCTTGTGCCAGAATCTAAATCATCTACATCGCTGTGTTTCTTGTAGCAAGACAGGTTTTTTTAGAGAGGAAGCCATACATTGATTTGCATTCTGGTGGCATCCTCTGGTATATTCTCATTGCTTTGTCTACCTGAAAGATGCCTATTCATTCTCCAAAACCAACCACCTGCATTACTTCCCCTGAGAAACCTCTACAAACACATGGACTTCCTTCCTAACTCTAGTCATTCTGTAGATCTCAAACTACCAGCAGGATGTTAATAGTTTAGCAAGGTCCTAGAAAAGAGTTAAGCACACAGAAGAGGATTCATACTGGCTGTTGAATTGTATACAACTCAGATATATTGAGTTAAATTGAAAAGTTCATGATCACCTAGTTTCCTAGCCTAGATCGTGAAGGCAGTATGTGTAATTCATATTATGATTCAGGATTAAAAAAAATAAGTAATTAATATTGATGTAATTGACACTATTGATGTAATGCAAAATAGCATTTAATGGATAGAAACTTTCCTACCTCCCCAATTCTTTGGCAAAAATTTTAGGCTGATCTTTCACTACCAATTCTTGGTGCTTGCTGCCTATTCCTTATAAGTACTATGTTATGATACTCTTTGGTTCTTGCCTTGTGTATATGTCAGCAAATAGAAAAGCTTTGATTTTTTAAAATGTAAAATACCTATTTTAAATAAGAGAGTAGGCCACTAATAAGAAATAGGATTAATTTCCTGGTTGTAATCTTGTGCCCTTATCAGTGATAACACTACACACACACAAAGTAGCCTTCAATGGATTAAATACCCATCCACCACCGTGAGAAAAGAGAGGAACTCTAAATTCTAATCTTTGGGTCTAGAGCAGTGGTATCAACCAAAATCAACCAAGGATGACTTTGCCCCATAGGTGACAATGTTTAATGTTTGGACAAGGTTTTTTTTTTTCCCCCTTTTGGTGACTGCATGCAGGGGCAGGGCCACGTGCTCAGGGCATTTAGTACATAGAGGTTCGAGAAGCTGCTAAATATACTACATACACAGGGCAGCCTTTAAACAAAGTATTACCTGGTCTAAAATGTCAATAGTGCCAAGATTGAGGCACAGTGATTTACAAGACTACTAGATACATACTTAGAGGTTAATAGATTTTTCTTGGAAAAAAAAAGAATCTATCATGAAGGAAGCATAGGCCATACATGTTACATGTGTCAGAGAACATAGAAGGATACTTAATCCAATTGAGGGTTCATAAAAGCTTTCTAGAAGTAATAGTTCCTGAGATTAAATTTAAGTATATATTAAAAGAATAAAGTTGTAGTGGGTTTTATAGAAAGAGTGACTGCATGCAAGAATGCATGAAACCATTAAATAAGTTGGTAACCGCAGGAAACTTTGTATGGTTTGGTATTAACTGAAAGTGAGGCAGGGAGCACGTAAATATGAGGGTGGAAGGTAGTGAGGTAGATGCTTCATGATTGGAGGTCTGGGAACTCTCAGAAGGGGATGCTCAGGATGAATAAGATCATTGAGATATTTTACACTCAAGAATTTCACAATCTGAGATGTGAAACATACAGGCGAGATAATAAATCTTAATGCTCTGCTTTAAGTGTCATGATAGAGATATACACAGGGTGACAAGGAAACACAGAGGACAGGGAAACAACCAAAATAGAGAGAGACTGGAAAGGCTTTCTTGGGGAGGTTATATTTAAACTGAATCCTGCAGGGTGAGTTGCGGTCAGCTGGATGGCAGTGGAAAGTGGTAAGGCGTTTATTCCAGATGAAAAGAAAGGTGCACAGAACAGTGGGGAAGGAGAGTAGGAAGAAATGTTATATTTCAAGTGGTCCAACATGGGTACCACATGTTGTGTGACGTGAAGAGAGTCGTGAGAGAAGATGCAGGAAAAGAGGGAGGAGGGGTCAGAAGATAACGAGGTTTCATCTATGGCTGAAGGTTGGACAGACTACAGAGTGCCATTGAAGGAAGTAAAATAAGGGAGCGACATCAAGGAGGGAGGACAGGATACAGTGAGGGTCTTCTAAGCAAGAGTATCTGGTGGCCCCAGTGAGACCTTCTAACATATATTAACATGTTATTTACTTATAACTTTCAAAATGTGAAATATTTTTAAGTAGTCTGCTATTCAGATTAAACAAATATGACCACTTACCTCCAGAAGTTACAGGGGAGACAGACATGTGAATATTAACTGACACCAAAGGCAAGAAATAACGCACTCCATGCAAAGGGAGCAGGTACGTCACAGTGGGAACTCAAAGCAGGCGGAGGATAAATTTGATGTAGAGAATCGGAAAGGAATCTAAGACAGTGATGGCAGTAGAGAAAGCGACTAGTGTCATAAAATCCGTAGGGCGTTGATAGGCATCGATTATTAAGTGTTTATTATGTGCAGACTGCTTCATGGACATTATCTCTGTTCAGTGTTACAATGAGCCTAAGTGTTAGTACAGTCATTGTTTCCATTTTACAGATGAAGAAGCGGGGCTGGAAAGAGGGTCAGGGATTGGCCCAAGGCCACTCAACTGTTAAATAGCAAAATCAGGAGTGAATCCAGGGGTGGATGAAACAAATAACTTTTAGGAAGGTGGAGAAGGAAGGAACAGGCTTCCCCTGTGGAGGAAAGGGCATCATTACGGGGACTGAAGTAGGCTATTCAGGGTGCAGATGGAGAAAACAGAATGACTCATTTTGCCAGGAGCTTGCATTGGATAAAGGATATTCAAATTAGCAGATTTTTCCAAGCCATGTGGACAAACAAGCCCCTAAGAATCTTTCATAATTTAGGTAATTCAGTGAGCACCATACCATAAGTAAACCCCCAAGGCGAAGTCTAGCCATCCATCCATTGCTTTGTTCCAGATCTCTGAGGTGAGCCATCTTGAATAGTTTAGGACAATTATTTGATCACACATTTCCTAATTGACAAAAAATGTTAATATTATCTTCAAAATCCCTTACTCCCTAGCTGCCAGTGGAGCAGGCATGGAACAGATGCCAAAGACAGCTTGGAAACTTCCAAGAGGCTTGGCAACAGCGATTGCTACGAGTCCCTTACCTGCTGCATCCAGAGCTGGCAACACAGGCGGCAGGCACTGTGCCTGCCAAGGGGCTCAGAGGTGGCCTTCACAGGGGCCACTTATAAATCCATGACAAAAGCAGAGACCAAGTGTGTGGATATTTAATCCCCAACTGGGAAAAAATTTATTATTTCAAGGAAATATGGTCTTTTAATATTTTACAACTTTATTTATACTCCAGATCGGGCATAGGTCACAAGGACTCCAGCAAAATTTAGTGTAAACTGACCACATTCTTCTAATATGTCTCACTGAATATTTCCTCTGACTTAAAAAAAAAGTGAGGGGATCGGGATGTCCTGAGCAAAGCCATGTCTGTTGGGTCTCTAGCCGTCCTTGTGGCCCCAGGTCCCCTCCTCACCCCAGTCCTCTGGGCCAGCCTGGGCAGGTCCTCTCGTGCTTGCGTGTCCCCACCACTCTCTGCCCCGCCGAAGACCTGCTCCTTGTCCCACCCAGCGCCCTCCCCTCTGAACTGCCTTCTCCAACTTCAGGCTGGCATTTAATGTTTCCCTCAGTTGCACCTTTTATAAACACTTCAATTTTAACCCTCCTTCTAAAGTCTGACTGGCAGGCAAACTTTAAAAGAGTTGTCTCTGAGGCCCAGCTGGTGTGGCCCAGTTGGTTGGGCAGCGCCCCGCAAAGCGAAAGGTCACCTCTTTGATTCCCGGTCCAGGCAGAAGTTTGCTCTGGTTGGCAACTGATCCATGTTTCTCTCTCACATCCATGTTTCTTTCCCTCTCTTTCTCCCCTTACCCTCTCTCTAAAAACAAATAAGTACAATACTTGAAAAAAGTAAAAGAGTTTTCTCTTAGAATATATGTCTGCTCCAGAGGCTTGATCAGGTTTCTGCTTTGTGCTTTAAGAGAGTAGTGTGTCACATCGTCACATATACATGTGTGTTCTCTCTCTCTCAGTGAGGCTGACATGATCAGTTGGTCGGTTCCACTGGGA
>VMDR010019970.1:0-17909 GCA_007922815.1 Macrotus californicus | reverse complement strand
AGACAGCAGCATTTTTGACTCGTTAATAACAAATTTTATTTTATCTAACAAATAAGTTCATATATATCATAACTATCTCTCTGAATTTGCACCACCAAAACCCAGACCCCAATATACTGCCAGTGATCCGCCCCATTCTAAAGAGAAGGAAAAAAGTCCCAGGCAATAGTAAGCCTTCACAGACCATTGCTTTGTGACATTTACTCAAACAATACTTATACTGTCTTGGATTGTACTTAAGTATTGCCTTGTCCTTATAATCCTCAGAGTAGTTTGTACATAATAGGTTTTTAGAAATCATTTCCCAAATAAATGATTAATTGGCTAAAAGCAAACAGCAAACTTTAGCTTGTTTGAGTGTGATTAAAAAGGAAAAGTGAGAGAAAATCTTAGACAGATATCCTTGAATAGAGAGCTAACTAATGTTGTTACTTTAGGGCCAGACTATTAAAAAATACTGCGCATCAGAGAGGAGAGGTGATTGATAGTTCATGATTGCTAAGGAAACCATCATCTTCATAAAAACTACTCAGCAATTATTCATCCTCAAAGAGAGACAGTCTTATTTTCTTTGAGAGAAAAACATCAGTCTCTCACCTTTGGAAAATATTCAATACAGGTGCAATGACTTTCTGGCTAATCATGAATACTTCCAAGAGTGCAGAAGATCACACGGGTTTGGATGTGAGGATGTCACCCCAGGAGTGAAGAGGAAAAGGCAGTGCCTCATGAAAAGAGACATGACACCTGACACTGGTCCAGTATCATGAAGGCCTTGTGGATAACGGGCTTCTGCTGCATCCTGTTGACTCTCAAGTCCATTCAAGAAGATGATTAAGTAAATGTGGTTGAAATGCTGGTGGAGTATTTGGATACAGGTGGACAAGGGTATAAGATGATTAGAGAGTAAAGAAAGAGGAGGAAGTTACCCACCTCGATGGACTAAATGTACCCCAAATGAAAACACTTTAAGGTGCTTGCCTTCCAAATGGAAGTTAACATAATTATGAAACTTTTCATCAATTCATTGACAAGGATGATTTCAAATGCTTCTGATGTTTTAATAGGATAAAACATTCAAAAATATAAAAACAAACAACAATAAAAATAATGGCACGTTAGAAGAACTTTCACATGTCCAGACACTGGTATAGGCATGATCAGTGAAGAAGTGGTTACGCCTTGTTACCCTGGCAAAAACAACAAAGGCACAGGAATAGGGTCAACTTCAGAATTTACTGGCCAGTTTAATGTTGGTTTCCATCCTGCTTTGCTTCCAGCAGTTAAGACAATACCTAACACATCTAGAAATTCAACTCCAATGAATTTTAAGTAACTGCTGATTCAAGAGGAAACACTTCAAAATGAAGAGTCACAATTATTCTTGTTACACAAGGAGAAAAAATTATTTGAAATGGGAGGGTAGAGAAGTAACTGATTGCTTTGAACAGGACATAATTTTAAAACTTGTCAGAAAATATAGTTCATGAACTCCCCTCTTTATATACTGTGCTAGTTATCAATGTATTGCCTTTCAAGCCCAAACCTGTCTTTTTCATCATCTGTTCTGTGCTAGTGGAGCTGGACTGGTAAACATTCATCTTTTGCTAGCTGGTGCAATGGTAGACTTTGCCGGTAGAGGGCACTGGAGGGACACTGGAGGAGGAAGGGGTTTCTCTTGCTGGTTCTTGGCGTGCTGCTCCTCTAGGCAGACGCCAGGAGTGCAAGTGACTTTCCCCAAGGTAAGCATGCCTTTGGGCGGCTTTGCTGCAGAGTGCTTAGCAGTGGTACTGGAACTTCCCATAAACAGCTGCCCTTGGCATCTCCTGGAGAAATTTCACAGCAAGCGCCACTTTCGGCTCCCCTTGAGATTTGAGGCATGACACCCCGGGGGAGGGGGGGAGCCTCCTCCTGCACCCAGAGAATGCTTTCCTGGTGAGGGCCATTGGCATGGCACCTCCTGTGGACAGCATCCCCTGGTGCTCCCTCAGGGCAGCTCTGCAACTTCAGAGAACTTCTCCACTATCCAGTGAGTCAGGAGGTCTGAACCTCAGCCTTGGAGATGTGGCCCTCTTCTACATTTCCTCCTAGCCCAGGTGCTCCGTCTCAGCCCTAGGGATAGTGACTGCTGCCTGTGTCTGCTATTTCTGTATGCTTTACCGTTCTCTTTACTCCTTATGAGCCAGTTTCCCATTATTTTGATCCCTCATTAGAGTTAATAATTTTTATAGTAAACTTTCTTCATTCAAATCATTGTGTGATTTCTGTCCCTTGATTGACTCTGACTAGATACATATGTGCAGAAGACTGAAATTCTAGAAGAATCTATTGTACAAAGGAAGATAAAAAAAATTGATGCAGCTATAATAGAAGAGGTCAAAGTGGGGTGTGGAAATAAAAAGAACAACAAAACACTAAAACTAAAGAAGTTAAAAAGACTATCTGTAATTGGGAACTCGTGAATGATATCATACAAGTTTGGCAGAGACCATCAAAAGAAGTAGATAAGGTGAAAGAAGCTAGACACAAAAGACCACATATTGTATGATTCCATTAATATGGAATGTCTAGAAAAGGCAAATCTACAGAGATAGAAAATAGATTAGCGATGGGCTGTGGCTTGAGGTAGGAACGAGAATAACTGTAAATGGGCACTTACTGGGGTGCTGAAAATGTTCTAAAACTAGATTGTGATGATGGTTGCACAACTTCATAAATTTACTAAAAATTATTATACATTTTTTAATTTAATTTTATTTTATTTATTTATGTTTAGAGAGAAGGGAGGGAGAAAGAAGGAGAGAAACATCAATGTGTGGTTGCCTCTTGTGCAACCCCTACTGGGGACCTGGCCTGCAACCCAGGCATGTGCCCTGACTGGGAATTGAACTGGTGACCTTTTGGTTCTCAGGCCCGCACTCAATCCACTGAGCCACACCAGCCAGGGCCCAAGAGACTCTTGAATAGCATAGATCACTTAAGGTAACCAAAAAAAAAAGAGAGAGAGAGAGAGAGAAAACCCTCTAGACATGATCTGTAAACCTCTAAACATTATAAAAAGGATTACTAATAAAAAGTATGACACTTTTTAGAAAGAAGTTGGTACCAGTAATAAATGTGATTAAAGGCCAGAAACAGATGAAAAGAAACAGAAAGCAATAAAGAAATCTAGAGTAGAGAAAGATGAATTGTATCTTATACTTCTGTAACTGGGAATCTATGTATAAAAAGAAGGTAAAACCTATGTGAGGGTCTTGTTCTGATTGCTTTCCCCCGAAGCCCCACAATATGTTGGGATGTGGGTCACAAGAAAAAGTATTTTTTTAAAGTAGTTTTTTCATTGAAAAATGTTTCATATTCTTGGTGTACAAAAAATGCTTTAACGCTCCCAAAATAGGTGAAGGATGCTAGGAAGATGAAATAAATGCAAGCCTTATGGTTCAAGCAGACTGACGGGGAAGTGGCTTACAGTGAATAAACACACTTAGCGAAGGACGGTGGTTGTGAGCACACGAGAAACCACCTAAAAAGTGGCAGGTAGTTACATCTCGAGCAAGGGAAGACTAGGTCAGAGTAACAGTTTAGGAATCGAGAAAAAGGCACCTCATTACTTTCATTTCTCTAAATCTTCATCTAATTTTATCTAATTATTTCAAATTCTAGTTGTTGACAATATTAAGTTAAAGTTAACTGTTTAAGAAGAGTCTTGAGTTTTGTTGTTTGTGTGTTGCAAAGCCACTTTGAGTGGAAAACTGCTTTCTTAGAGTTAGCCCCATCTGCAGAAGGCCCATCTGTTTGGATCACAAAGCAATTGCTAGAGTCAAACATTTGCAGCAGTAAATCCCAGTTGTACGCAAAATACCTAAAAGAGACAGCTTTTGGGTCTGCAAATTCAAAACTCCACAGAGACACTAGGTTTCATACCATTGTACCTGACTTTTGCTATCTGGACGTGTGGCAGTAGCTTGGCTATAGATTTGAACTAAAATGTCCTCACCTGACCATTCCGTTCTAAACTGTCTACTACCTGCATCAGTCATGACCACCACTTCATCTATAAGTGTCACTGTAGGGAAAGCTAAAAAAAAGGACAATCTCAGTGAGAAGGAGTGTTGGGGTCATATGAGGAAGAAGACAATGAACACCTGAAGTGTTCCTGGCTGGCTTAAGTGCAGTTTCAGCCGGCTAGTTCTCCAGACCCGTGGTTTTCCTAACCTGCACAGGTGTCACATAAACTACGTACAAAGACTAGTGCAAACATTCACACGCATGCACACATAAGCACACCCACTCTTGCAACACGGACTACCTGAAAACATCGAGGCCATTGACACTGAGAGTCCGTTCTTTGACATGTGAGTCAGGTTAGATCCTCCGCTACCATCTGTGTAACAATGATTATAGAAGGGGGCCCTTTAGTGTTCAGACAGGAAGTAAAATCAATGAAAATGACAGTTCTATACCACACATTCCTGGAATCAGGATTTGACTTTGTTCCAAAAGATGGAACTGCTTTTAGGAACTTAAATCTATGGGCATACTCTACAGGTATACTATTCACTATAGTTGGTTCTCAACTGGAGGAAGATTTTGCCAGATTTTGTAACTAGCAATGTCTGGAGACATCTTTGATTGTCATAGCTGTGGGAGAGGGCAGTGTTCTACTGGCATCGAGTGGGTAGAGGACAGGATGATGCTACCATTCCACAGTGCACGGGACAGTCTATCACAGCAAAGAATGATGGGGCCCAGAGCCTGAGAAAACCTGCCTTAAGGTCTTTTCCTTTAAGGGTTTCTGTTTTCAACTGACTAGACAGCTGATTAGACGTCTTTTCCAGGCCCACTGGTATATTTCGTGCCGCCCTCAGGCAGGCTGTTCCAAGGCTGGCTCCTTCCAGTTTACACAGCTTCCCCTGGCTCTGTGCTTTGCTGCAAGGATCAGACTTATCCACACCCAGTGAAGTGGCATGTTTTAAATTTACTTTAATATTATCCTCATGAAGTTCTGACTGTTAATCCCAAGAGAGAGGCAAAACCCTTTTATTTTTTTCTAATTTAGAGATCAAGTCAATCACAGACTATAGTATAATAAAAATATATATATTTGGTTTTTGGACTGGTTCCTGGCACAGAGCTCCTAAAATCCTTGTTATTTTCTCAGTGACAGGAATGTCTTTTGTTATCCATAATGAACCCCTTTCTATTATATCTGAGTTTATGCTATTTAACAGGGGGACTCTTAGAGGGCATCCAGATAGCTTGGATAGGCCAGGTTACCAGAAGAACTTTTAGCCCCAACCCCAATTTCCCAGGAGAGGAGAGGGCCTGAGATTAGGCTTAACCACTGATGGTCTGTGATTTAATCACTCGTGCGTACATGATGAAACCTTGATAAAAACTCACAGTGATGAGGTCTGGGAAAGCTTCCTCGCTGGTGAACAAACGTATTAATGTACTAGGAGAGTGGTGTGCCCTGACTCCACAGGGACAGAGGTTCCTGTGGACATTTTGGGACCTTGCCCTATGTACTTATGTACATGAAAATGAGCATGTAACTGTTCATTTTTATCCTTTATAATAAACTGTAATTGTAAGCATAGTGCTTTATTGTGTTCTGTGAGTCATTCTAGCTAACTATTGGACCTGAGTAGGGAGTCATAGGAACCCCTGAATTTGTAGTTGGCTGGGGAGACCTGTGGGTAGACTGGTAACCCCATTTGTAGCTGGCATCTAAGTGGGGACAGTCTCACTGGATTGAGGCCTTAAGCTGTGGGGTCAGGTCTGTGCTCCAGAAGTTAGTGTTAGAATTGAATCACAGGACACTCGGTTGGTGTCAGAGAATTAGAGAATTGTTGGAAAACCATACACAAGCCAAAAAGGAATAATGAGTTTTAAGTGACTACTATTGTAATGAATAGAAATCAGATACATTAAGGGGAATACAGCAGGAGGACTTCCTGGAAACCTGGAAAAATATGCATAAAAATTGTATTTCTGAATGAGGAAAAAACCCAGCTACCACACCTGGAGGTCTGTGCAGGTGAATGGGTACTCCAGATTGGTGAGAACAGGAAGTCAGAGCCTCATGCAATAAAAGAGCCATCCACTCGCCATCATGTTACCATGGAGAATTACAGATACAATTCGTCCTCTGTAAGAAAAGCTATGTCCACAGACAATTTGTTGGTTGGTCTGTTTGTTGGTTTGTTACACTGATAGGAACGTGGAGAAACGTATGATTTGCAGGAGTTAATTAACTCATTAATCACGGGTTAACCTAATTTCACACCACCGCCTTTCCAGGTTAGAACTCCTCTCCTTCTCTACGCAGAGGCTTACGCCAAGAACTACAGGCGTCTGTGATTCTGCTAAGCCACTTAGCACTGGTAGGACAGAAAAATAAAGCTCTACTTTGTAAACTTTATTTTTCTTCCTCCCACCCCCGTGACTCTTTCTGTCCTTTTCTCTTAGGGTTATAATAAAGCTCCTTTTAAACATATTGAAACAACTGCAGTTGTGTTATGGAATACAGGAGAATAAGATCCTAATTTCATGCAGGTATGGGCCAGGCCTAGGCTCTCAGCAGGAGGGATCTGAGAAACCAAGAGAAAGGTGCACATGAGGAAGCAGCAGCAGGGTGACTTCAACAGCCAGTCCACTCTCTGTTCTTTTCTGCTTAAATTTTAAAGGGGTTTTGTTTTTTACAAGAGAGGCTGTCCCTTACAACAGCCAACAACATTCCCTAGTGGACTATATTGAAGATCTCTACTTAGGGAAAGCTTCTCAGCCTATGACTCGAAATTCAAAGACAGAAGTAATGAAAGCTCCCTTGAAACAAAATGTCACTTCTTACCTTGGATTTCAAACTCATCAACCTCATCAGCAGAGCCAGAGTCAGAGAACTGTGTGGAATCACGTGAACTGAACTGGGAGCTGCTGGACGTGACTCGAAAGCCTGTTAATAATAAGAAAAGTCGGGGAGGGAATAAACAGGACAGAAAAACATCTTCTACTTCTGGGTTCACAACAAAAGGGATCTGGTACAACTTCAACAAAGAAGTTAACAGAACCTTGGGAGTGATGCTGGGCAAGTGGAAACTCGTTCTTTTTGCTGGATGATCCCCATTTTATTCATGAAATTTAGAAAATTTCATGTAAATAGAAGGTACCACTATCCGGGAAGTGAATCTGGGGCCAATGGTCTTAGTTCTCTTCACATCGGAAACCCATTTTTTGGAAGGTATTTCTGAGGTAGGACACAGATGAACCCTAGGACTCTGGTCTGCTAGAAAAAAAATAGGACAGAACTCTGATAGAAAAAGGGACCCTTGGCTTGGTTACAACATCTCAAATTAAGACAGAAAAGAAAACCCAAGAAGCACCGAGTCTTATCCTGAAGCCCTGAAGAAGCAGAAACAGAGGCGTTCACACATCACTCACTTCCATGCTCAGTCTCCTGGTACACAGGGAGCAGATTCTTGGTGCGGATCTGCTGGCGACGAAGGCGGATCTTCTGCTTCAGTTCCTGGATCTCCCTGTCACTGTCTTCCCCCTCCTCTTCCTCCTCTTCGAGGCACTGGCTCATCATGTTGCACTTCATTAGCTCAATGGCAGCAATCAAGGACTCTGAGATGCTGAAGTGGGCATTCTCCTGGGGGAAGGGAAGCATCACCGAAGTTGTTCAGAGAGGGCTAGAAGCATTGAACGCCGCACTGATTACAGTGTTGGAGATAAAGCTTCCAAAGAATGCGCCGCTTTTACTCAAACCGCCCAGGGTAAGTGCGCACTTCTACAGTGAGGAAAGCTCATGGTCGGAAAGCGTGCTCTACATTCTCTCTGCTCTTACACCTGTTCGTGTCTGGCCTTCCTGTCCTACTTTCTACATACAAATACGACAGAGAAGAGATCCAGAATTTCATATCAGGGTCTTTCCTAAAGCCATACACCTGTACACAAATTATTAGGGTAAATGTGAGGTCTCAAGATAAAGTGCTTTGTAAGCTAGAAAGTTCTATAGGGATGTTATTTATTACAAACAAATCTGAATCTTAGAACAAAATACAGTAGTTGATTCTGGAAACAGTTTTCCCCTAAGGTTCCAGGGTCAAGGAAACAATCACAGGCTAAAATTCGATGCTTCCCTGTCTAAGGCAGCTTCTAAGGCATAATCAATAACATTTTTGGACTCAAGAAGCACAACTCCTTGAAGAGTTCTCCAGAGATAGAATTTGTTGAGCACATCTTTACTGTGAATTTAACTTTACTGTCACCCTTACTCATGTTACTGCTGTGTACCCCATGACCTCTTCAGGACAAACGGCACTGCAGGTCCTCAGATCTCCTGACTTATGGGCTCTTCAGTAGCCCCTTAGATTCCTCACCTTTTCCAGGTCTGCACAGCTGCCAAAGTCTTGCTCAGACAGGTAGCTGATAAGGGACTGTCCTTCTGATGGTCTTCGGAACATGCCTTCACCTGAGCATAGATACTGACCACCCTCTGTGGGAAAATGGAATATGGATGTGAAAAACTCTCCTTTGAAAAGCAAATCTGTAACAGTCATGCTTCTTCAAGAAGTCTGATGTTTTTTCCACTAAAGATGGTCCCACATTTTTCCCAGGTAACAGGTTGGAAAAAAGATATCTGCCTTCTCAAGGAATTTCTCAGAATTTCAGGATGCCAGGGCACTAAGCCTCTTGGTTAAAGAATGAGGAAATAAATGGAGAGAACCTGGAGGAAATTCTTTTACCACCTAAATTTGAGGTGACATGCTCGCCCTCCTACCCCACAAAAAAGAAAACAAAAACCCTGTGCTGAGGGTCAGACAAGGAGACAAACGGTTCCCTCCTGTGGATGACTCCCACATGGGGCATATCTTCCAGTCATTAAGCCCAGACGCTCCGAGGCCTCTTCACCCTCTGAGAAAGCCACTCCACCTGGCTCAGCAGACATTCACAGCAATAACACCCATAGCATAAGAGGGAGGGACCCCTAAGTCAGAGAGAAGCCAGAGAAATGGAGGGGCAGTGAGCTTTCTAGCACAGGGGTTGAAAAAGATGAAAAGAAAAGTGAGACTGTACCATGTGTTCCCTCCAAAGAACTGAGATGGGCCACGTGGCTCAGAGCTGAGCAGGCACAAGGGGAGAGCAAAGACACAACTGCGGCCCTGGCCTTCCCAGGACTCACTCACCATACTCCATGTACAGGGAGCTGGCTGTGCTGCCTTCACTGCTGTGGCCAGAGCAGGGCAAGTGGCCTCTCAGCTTCGACTTCTCATTGCAGGATTCTAGTGCCGGTGAGCAGCAGGGAGTAAAAACACACGTGCAAAGTGAACACAGATACTTTCCCAACTTTGGCTTTTCATCATTTAACTGCCCCCATTCCCCGTGCCCTCCCAAACAGGAGAGAGGAGGCACACCAACAGGGGGCGGTCCAAGAATGCAGGAACACACGGCGGGAAGGAGTGGGAAGTCAGTACATTTGAAGGGGAGAAGAGAAAAACATGACCCAGAATGAAACAACACGAAGGTGGAAATGACTCAAATGAAAGTGGATTCGTGAATTTACTTCTCTGTTCTTCCATTTTCTTTCCAAATGTTCAAGAAACATCAGCCAACTTCTACCCTCCTGACAAACCAATTTACAGAACTCTCATGTGGTAAAACAAAGACAAGCACATTGAAGTTTCTCTGATACCCTGACACTAGGTTTTAAAACAGTATCAGAAGGGTTAAACTCACTAAGGAGTCACCACAATATGGCTTCCCTTCAACCTGAAACACAAATTTGTCATACCTACAAATATGACCCATTTCTGAAATGGCAGAACAGCAAAACAAAATCCAGCCACGTCCTTAACAGAAGCATCAAGACAGTGCGAGAGAAGCCAAGGATGACGCCTTGTAGCTGAAGGGCTGGAGGCCCAGCCTTACTGGAGAAGCGGGAGAGGTTCCAAGAGTAGGCTGGCAAAGCAGCAAGTGCACGTGTAGAAGTTTTCAAAGAACAGCGAAAGGTGGGAGTGGAGGAACAGCAGCAGGCAGGGCTCACAGGAATTGAGACACTGAAATTCTCCAAAGGTAAATAAAATTCCAGCATCACAGAAAGAAGAGCAGGCAAGAAAGCAGGTGGGTGCCTGAGAAATGAGCTGTACGCTCAGGGAGAATAAATGACGGAGCTGCATCCAACCCGTTTCCCTGGCAGATGGTGCCAATTTGTCAGCTGCTGCTCTCACAAAGCATGCTACTACATGGTGACAGGTAAGTCTGTGTTTCCTTGGGCCTCAAAGATTTCTGTTAGCCTTGGCTCTGCTCCTTAGTACTGACCTGAAGGCAAGCCAGCAACCACCATGATGCCTTGTTTAGAAACCATGACTTGGGAGGGATCTTTGAGGTCCCCAGTCAAACTCAGAGCACCACACAAACCCCAGCACCAGCACCCTAGTCCTGTACAATACGTAAAAGCCACTCAGCCTCGCCTACTGAGCTCACTGCCTCCTGATGCTGCCCACTCAACTGAACATCCCTAATTCTTAGATTTTTCTCATACTCACTTGAAATCTGTCTTCTTAAAATTTCTCATCTCCTTAAGAACAATGCTCCTCTAAATAGTGGCCTCACAGACTTATTCCTCTTTAACCATCTCTTTTCCAAGTTAACATACCCAGTGACTTCACCCACTACCAGGGGAGCGAGGTTTTCGGTCCTCCCTCCCCGCTGTCTTGCAGACACATTCTAGGGTTAATATCCCCGTGTGTTATGGTACACAACACTCAGTCTGAACACCACTGTGAAAACCAAAGGAACAAACTAAGTCACCAGAAAAATCCTATGCAATGGCGGGAATGAGGGGTGGGGAGAACCTGATAAGGGAAAGGAAGAGGGATAACAGAGAAAGGAAACAGGAAACTCTAGGAGAAGCAAAAAACATGCACATACATCCAAGACCATAGACAGCAAAGAAAAGACATTCTGGTGTTAATTCAAGGAAAATAAAGTAATGTGTTCTAAGTTCTCAGTTTTAAGAAAAATTCTGCCACTGATTCATCATAATGCCTTAGATAAATGGCAGGCCTCAGTTTCATCTTTGGACAAACAGGACTGACAAGTCTTGACTTTGCTATCCAGAGCAGTTGGGAGTGTGAATGAAGCACTTGGAAGTCGTGGGCAGAAAACATATCATGCAACACATTGGTGCCATTTTACAGACAGGTACACGCATCACGGCAGGACTAGAATAGCCAGACTTGATTTGACACCAGAATGGAAAAGGAGGTTCTGAACTAAGCACGTCGGTCACAGGGGAGCAGCAGGAGGAAGGGGTACACAGAAAGGAGGAGGGCTGGCTCCCAAACCTGCAATAGGGTCTTCAACTATAATGGTGATATTCCTGGGGCCTCCTGTGTGTGGACAGACAGGTGCAGAGGAGAGTCCAGACAGAGAAAAGAACAAAGAAAGGGAAAAAGAGTGTTCTTTTATTTAGAGAAGGTGGGGATTTAACTCCCGAGAGGGAGCCCTTGTGCCGAAGGAAGAATGACTCATTCAAGAAGCTGTACGTGGCCTGCACTCCCTCAGACCCTTCTGCTCAGGTTTTCTCTGGCTCCCTTTTCCAAGGTATCATGGTTTCTGGAATCCAGGAGGATCCAAGAATGAGGACAGGGAAATATTACATGTTCAATGACGAGTGGCCTGGCACGTGGCAGACACCAGACCTGCAGCAGGAAATGTGAACTGAGGCTTTCACCTCAGCACTTTTCACAGCTGAAAACCCTCTTGGGCTGGCAGGCTTTGACTTGGAGTGTTGTTTTCCTAAAGAGTTCCAACAAGCCAAATCACACTCTTGACAGGAAAACAGAGGCAAAGTTTGCCATTCAGAAGTTTCAGATGAGGGCCTTAGCTCTCACCTTTTGATAAATTACAAAGAGAAATCAATGGCAGCTCTACTTGCTAAAGGAAATCCTTTTGTGTTCTTAACTTTTTATGTTTTATTTCTGGGGCTTTCCCACACAGAACTGACTTGAAGCACAAAGGTCCATGTTGTATTTGCTGTTATGGAGATTCTCTTACAAATGAAATCCAACCAAAGCCTGCCAGGCACCAACATTCCAGGAAAGATGAGGGCAGGAGATGGCAAAAGCAATGAGACCCACCCTCCTTGTGCATACAGTACTCTATGCTGCTAGCAGCCGGTGTTTGTGTGAGGGAGGTCTCCGTGGCCAAAGCCTCCTTACCCGACTGTCTTTCAGTCTGAATTAGTGATGCGGTCTGTCCCACCTACTTGTTTACTAGCTCACATCACCTGGTACTCACTACATCCCTAGTTTTAATAAGAAGACCTTAGTATCACTTTGCCTCTCTCATACTCATAGTACATGCTAACCAAACTTCTCAGGGATCACAGGAATTTAATGGAATTATTTTTAAAGCTGATTAGTACTTCCCCTCTGTCTGAAAGATACATTTAAAACTCGAACAGTGACGAGTCACACTATGTGTGCTCTGATGCTAAAGAACTAGTGAAAGAATCCAGGAAAGCATTTACTACTTAGCAGTGTATAAGGAAGAAACACAAACATTCTCAGAGATTTCTTGGTTATCTGTGTTACATTACAAACTTCTCTCTTTTGTTAGAAGCAGCATACCATCATGTCATCCAAAACATAACTTCTCTTTCTGCCATTTGCAGACCCTTAAAGCAAACTCTCCCTTCTATCCTAACAAAAATTCAGGAGGCCACCGTACTACCTCAGGGCCTGGTGGTCACCATTACCTGGGACTCCTCTGGAGACAATGTTGGTATCCGAATGGGAGCGAATATGGCTCTTCTTTGTTCCACTGGTGACAGTGAGTGTCTGGCCCTCTGAGAAGCTGGACCTGCGAAGGACACTGGACAGCTGGCTCTGCCCACCTTCCTTTTGGTCCACTAGGGAAGAAGCAGCAGAATCTGGCTTCTGGGAACTGCCGGAGGAGAACAAGTTGGAGCTGCTGCTCTCTGTGTGGCTGCTGTGACTCTGACAACTGGCGGTCCGGCCTCGAGAGTCCAGGTTGCCAATGGCCAAGTACTCCGGCCCCTCACTGACATCACTTGGGGAGTCATTCTGGCTGCTGACCCAGGATGATTCTATGGGGCTGGTCAGAGTGCTGGAGCTCATCTCATTTGGTGTTGAAGGGGAATCCCTGGCTAATGCAGAGACTGGGAGCAGAGGGGCTTGGATGGTTTGATCTTCTGCTGGGGAGACATGTCCTCTGTTTTCTTGAGATTTCCAGGAAGAGCCAGAGAGAGAAAAGGAAGTAGATCTTCTTTCTAGGATGTAAAAAGAAAAGGAAGGAAAAAGTGAGCTGGAAACCTTTGGTGTATATGAAGAACTTCTCCACAACTAAGGATTAAACTCCCTGTCATCACTGAGTGCTCAGAACACATGGTGTTACCTCATAGAAGCTAAGTCATTTGAGGTGAGTGAAAAATTACTTAGAAGCAGCTGAGCCAAGAAAATGAGCTCTTAAAACAGTGGCTTTGTGGCTTATCAGTATGCATTCCTCATCTGTAAAATGAGCAATAATAACACCCACCTCATAGGACTGTTTTGAGGATCAATTGCTTACAACAGAGCTTGGCACATGGTAGGCATTCAATACATGTTAGCTATTATTATTAAAATGCCTTCTTGGCAATGCAGATTAGAAACCCATGGGAATCTAAAAACACCTCTCTTTCCTCTGTTACGTTAATGATTCTACTGAATTATCTTAGTCTAGTTGCTGCATAACTTTTTAAGAAGTCCATTATTAAGACATGAAGCTTGACAAACTGCACCAACCCAATGCTCTATCTATACCCAGCCTCTGAGCACCCACCAAGTCTTCTTTCCAGGATGGGGATACATGTCATGATGACCCCTTCCTGCCCCCATACCTGGGCCATGGCTGGGTACGGACGGGTGGAGGCTAGAGAAGGACCCAAAGTAGGAATGCTGAGCAAAGCTGGCTGGAGGAGTGCATGTGGAACCAGGCAGAGCTGTCAGGCTCTGGCTCTTTGTCACCAGCAGTGGGCTCTCATGCTTTCTGGCAAACTACAAAGAAACATGTGTCAGAGTCAAGGATAGAGGTCCTCAGAGGGGCACTAGGCACTACAGAAACACTAGTAGAAGCTGACCTTTGGCAGCAGGCTTGGACTGCTATGCAGATGGGAGTCAGAAATCAGACTAGAGTTCAAATCCAGGCCCTATCACTTATAAGCTATTTGGTCCAAACTTGGGGCAAATGACTTATCTATTCTGTCCCTCAGTGGCCTCCTTTATAAAATGAGGTTAATGGTAACCTCATAGAGTTGTGAGGATTAAATGAGATGATACATTAATTGTGCATAGCATCATGCCTGACACGTCCATAGTATTCAATAGGTAGTAACCAAGAATAAAAATTTTAAAACCAGGAGAGATAGGGAATCCCTCCCTAAAAGGAACAGGAACTGTAATTCCATTCCAGCTGCAGCACTGATATTAGTGATGGGGTAAGAGAACTGGGGAGTTAATAATAATCAACATTAAGCAAAAAATTTTCTTTATACTTTAAGGACAAAAATGATTCAGTATAATACTAGGCCACGCTAGGTCTGATACTATAAATCTACTCCTGATTCAAAGTCATTCCTCTTCTCCCAGCCCTTTGCCAAACCTGCCCTTAAAAAGGTGCTTTCTCAAACTAAGGATTTTTAAAAGAATTTTAAAAAATAGACACCTTCATTTTCAAACAGACCTAAGCTTAGACTTTTGCCTTCAATTGGTACTTAACAGTTCCTCCCCTTCTTTTCCAAGTTTTGTTGTTTTTTTGTTCATGAAAGCCTTTCAGTTCACAACTGCCTAAATGAAGAAGGAGTTAGCTACAGAGGGTTGCATTCAGGTGAGGTCTAGGAGGCCAGCAGACATAGATCATTTTTTGCCCCTTTTACCATAGATGCATCGATCTGGGCCAGGAGGCGGGGGTTGTTCTGTTCCACTGCTTCTAGGCATTGGAGCATGGCCGTGACGTGGGCATCACTTAGCAGGAAAGCAGTATCTGGGGAGAGAAAAGCTGCCACAGTGATGGAGCCCAATAGGGAGATCTTTGGCTTCCCTGTATGATCCTGGGAGAAGCTCAGGAAAAAAGAAAGGGAAAAGGCAAACATGGCTTGAGGAGAATCATGCCACTGTGAAAAGAAGGGGAGCCAGTGACAAATAAAGTACAAGGGAGGCCAAGTGATGTACAGGGTAGGAGAGGGGCCGCCAGGGCAAGAGGCTTCAAAGTCAGACTGACCCAGATTTGAATCCTGGTTTTAGGTGGTTGGCCAAGTAACCTAATCTCCTTGAGCTCTACTTCCCTGATTGGAAAACAAGCACATTAATACCCAACTCTCAGGGCTATGTCAAAAGGACATGTATAGCCCTGGCTGGTGTGGCTCAGTGGATTGAGTGTCGGCCCACAAACTGAACGGGCGCTAGTTCGATTCCCAGTCAGGGCACATGCCTGGGTTGCAGGCCAGGTCTCCAGTGGGGGGCATGTGAGAGGCAACTGATCTACATATCTCTCACACATTGATGGCTCTCTCTCTCTTTCCTCTCTCTAAAAGTAAATAAATAAAATCTTTTTAAAAAGTATGTAACAGTGTTGGAACATACAAACTGTCAGTAAATATCAGTTTTTCTTATTGGTTTGTGTGTACGAGAGTAGGGGAATAAGTTTGTGCATTACATAGGAAATGAGAGACGAGACTACGTGTTTCTGATTAGTCTCTATTTCATCAAGTAAAATCATGAGACCTTGGGTAAGACTGAGTCTCCTCCTACAAAGGAAGAGAAAAGTGGAAAACAATGAGGAGGTATATGCCACAATCCTGGCTAAGTGACCTCTACCTACCTGTGTAGAATTTTCTGATATACTGTCTGTCCCCAAGCAGAGGTCGGAGCTGAGCTGAGAGACAGTGGCACTGCAAGCTATGCTGCAGCCACAGCTCCGCAATGACACGCTCACTCACGCCATCGGTGCTGCTCTGGCCATTCTCATGCAAGCTGATGAACTAGGAGGTAAAAAAGCATGAGTCAAACCTATATACGGGTACAACACAGCAAACTGAAGCCTAATGACCTGAGAACTAAGTTGAGACAGGTTAAGAGGAGGCAATCAGACGTAGTTTTCCTCCAGCTAGTGTTTAGAGGTTACTGAGGAAGGAGAGGAAAGGAAGGGACTAACTGGGCTGCTGCTAGTTGGGCCGCTCGAGAGGGACTAAGCAGTTAAGACCTAACATGCAGCTCCTAGAGCAGGGGTGTCAAACTCTTTCACCGGGGACTACGTCAGCCTCACGGTTGTCTTCAAAGGACCAAATGTAATTTAGGACTGTGTACATGTAACTACTCCTTAACAGTTAAGTGAGAGCTTGGAGCTGCCACCAGGTAGAAACAAGGTGCCGAGTGGATAAAACAAAGTGGATGGCGGGATTCAGCCCATGGGTCTTGTGTTTGCCACCTGTGTCCTAGAGAAAACAAAGCTGCTACACCTGTCCCTTAGTGTTCTATCTCCAAAGAGGCATCTATTCTGGGGTGTTCAGAGGAAGTATAAACTTGACCTCTTGCCTTCTCTTCACAGAGTCCTCTATTTCACATGGCCTTCATAAAAGGATGCAACAAATACCTGGCGGGAGTGGGGAGGGTGGATATCTAGGAAAAATATCCCCAAAGAGAAACCATCTAAACACCTCTTTTTGCCTCTAGCCACAGATTCTCTATCTGGAACCTCCTTCTACTTGGCTGTTTCTGAGAGCAAGGTATAATAGCCCATGATCAAAAAATGTACGGATGACAATTCCAAGCTGCTTCTAAGAGTAAATGACTGCAGCAATATACTTTATAAAAAAATTAGTGGGAGGTTTGGTGGGAAGAATACAATGAAGACAAAAAACCTAGATAAGAAAATCATTGGGCTCTGGGTTCTTCTTCACAAAAAAGGATAGTGCGAGACCTTGTTATCTGGTTCCCTACCATTTAAAAACAATTTACTTTTCCGAACACCATCTCAACAATGAATCTGGCAGTGGGTGGAGTATTACACGAAATAAGACTGGCCATGAATCAATAAGTATTGAAGATGGGTGATGGCTATTTTGGAGTTCATTACACTATTTTCTTTAATTTTGAATAAACTGAATTTTTCCATCATAAGGAGTTAAATAAATAGATACATAAATTTAGCAGTTATTGATCTGGAGCTAGCTGTTTAACTCTGGCGAAGACACCTACCCTTATTGAGCTCTGTTTCCCTCACTAGAGATCAGGAGCACTATGACAGCTGAGAGGACAGAAGCGTGGAGTGGTATGATGGCAGCCAAAGCTGTTACGGATATGCTCGGCTCTACTTGACACTGGCCTCCAGAAACCTCACGTTTCTTTCTAATTGGTACATTCCTTTCTTCTTAAACAGTTATCAACATTTCAGTCCTACTTCCCCCAACCACTTCAGGGAATCTCTTGCCATATGCCCTGCATTTTGAAAAGCTTCACTCGGGTCCCATATATGCAGACCTTTTGAAAACAGCAAAACTTTTTCACCCCTTCCCCAGAGGACAGAAAGTGACCTAGAGAAAGGGGGTTGCAAGGTTTATTTATTTATTTTTTTTGAATTCTTTTTTTTAATTTTTATTTTTAATATATTTTATTGATTATACTATTACAGTTGTCCCATCTCCTCTCCCCACCCCCCTCCCTGCACACCCCTTCCCCCCACACTCCCCCTCTTTAGTTCATGTCCATGGGTCATATATATGAGTTCTTTGGCTTCTACATTTCCTATACTATTCTTAACCTCCCCCTGTCTATCTTCTATCTACCATTTATGCTTCTTATTCCCTGTACCTTCTCACCCTCTCTCCCCACCCACTCCCCTGATGA
>VMDR010019969.1:0-17910 GCA_007922815.1 Macrotus californicus | reverse complement strand
TAATCCTCATTTCTCCCTCACATACTTTATATCATTTTTGTCTCTCATTTCATTTATACATCAGCATACATAAATATATATAAACATAAAAATCAAATACATAGTTATTATTATTTTGAACAAACTGTTATCTAGTAGATAAGTTCATTTCTTTTTGGTTCTTAAGATTGCCACCTTTTGATTACATTGTCCATCTGTTCTTGCTCGCTGTCTATCCATTAGAGCCCTTAACATATTAATCATAGTTGTTATAAATTCTTGGTCTTATAATGCCGACATCCCTGCCATCTACAAGTCTGGTTTGGATGCTTCCTCTGTCTCTTTAAACCCTGTTTTTCTGCCTTTTTTTGCATATCTTGAAATTTTTTTTAAAGCCATACAAGTTATACTGGGCAAAAGAGAACTGCTGTAGAGAAGCCTTTAGGGATGTGAGGTGTGGGAGAAGGGGATGCACTATAGCCCTATGGTTAGGTCTCAGTCTTCGGTGATCCAGCACCTCTGGACCACAAACTCTACACGTGCTTCTCAGTTCTCTAGCTCCACCCTGGGATTTGGTATTTCACTTGCTGAACATGGAAGACTAGAAGGGGCTGGAGTTGAGTATTTCCCTTGCTTCTTATGGAAGTTCTCATGGATGTCTAGATCCAGCTGGAGTTGGGTGCTTCCCTTTCCCCAGGTAGGGTAGTCTCTGGTCAAACCCTAGCAGGTAAGGTTCTGGTTACAAGGGCTGGCAGAAGCAACACCTGCTTGAGTGTGGTTAGAAGGGCAATAATATGGGTGTAATAATTTACAGTTTTAATTTGGACATTTCATCTAAAAAGTCATATGGTGTGCTTGAGTGTGATATCATTATGTTACTGAATTACATGCTTATGATTTTGTCATAAAAAGGGGCACTATTTGTGCGGGACCCAGTAGTTTCTCCTGTGGACAGACCTTGTTAGGAATAATAGAATGCTCTGGCTATACTACAAATTGCTTCCTCTTCTCCTCTTCCTGTTGGAAACATGAGGGGATTTTTCTCCAAAATTTCCTCTGTGGTTCTGGTAGACCTCCTGGGGTTAAAACACACAAAGTAAGGGGGCTCCCCTAAGACTGGACCCCCCTGAAGTTTAAGTCTCAAGAGTTATTGAAGTGGAGCCTCCATCATTTCATCAATTACAGGTTTCCCTATCCTGTCCCTGGTTCCCATGGCGTCGCTGCTTATGGGATTCTGCTCAAGTCAATTGGGATTTTCTTCATTTGCTTGTTTGTCTCTCTAATTTGGGGGTAACAATTTGCCCTATGACCTCATTTCTCTGATGGATCTAAAAAGAGTTGTTAGTTTTTCAGTTAGTATCCATTTTGACTTACTGTGAGGATAGAGCAACAACTTCCAAACTTCTCACAGGCTGGACCAGAAACAGGAAGTGTGCCATAGTATTTAGAAGACCATTTTATGGTGGTATGTGGAACTCGAGCTGGTGTCAATATGAAAAAGAGGACGGGCTAGAAACAGGATGAGTCTCCACAATCAGAAAACAGATGCAGTAAAGCAGTGGGAGGAACTAGATTAGAAACAAGAGATGGAGAATCGACATTATCTGTGACTTCTGCAAAAGTCATAAAAATGTACTTATGGAATACTTATATAATACAAAGTTAATGCAATTTAGTAGGAAATAATGAGGGCAAGAAAAGGGAAAAGAAGTAGGAGGGAAAGGAAGAGAAGCAATGGTATTACAACTGAACGTCGTAAAGCACTTCTGGTGGCAGGGGCAGGGCAGGAAACAGTTTGGAGTCAACAAGAGCAATGCAATTACAAAATACTCCACTCATGTATACATGACCTAAGTGATGAAGCCAGGAATAAAACCCAGATTTCCTAATTCCTGGCCCTGGGCCTTATGTATTAAATCATGTTGCCTCTGTTGTCAGATAATCATCTCGCATCTGGAACATAAATACAGCCAATTCAAATATGCATCTTGAGCTTATCATGTGGTTAACAATCCATGCTGTTATTGTCAATAGGACTGCATCCCATTAATACCACATCCACTTTAGAACAAATCTAGTGGCATAAGGTGGATAAATACGATATAGAATGTGGTCAAAGAAAATTACCCTCATTCCAAGTACCACAGAACATGAGAAGAGGCTCCCAGGTAGTGCTGCCATGAAGAATCTTCAGGAAGTCAAGAGGCAAACTAAGAAAAGTTACTTTAAATTAAGATTTGTTCAGTTTAGGTAACTAAATCATGTAAGATTATTTTAAGTGTAATGATTTGATTAGAAATCTTTTTTTTTTTTTGGCTGGGTGATATATAATTCTTTATCTTTTATTTTATTTTTAAATATTTTTATCGATCATGCTATTATAGTTGTTTCAATTTTTCAACCTTTGCCCCCCTCCACCCAGCACCCCTAACTCCCTCAGCCAGTCCCCACATTGTTCATGTCCATGGCTCATGCCTTTAAGTTCTTTGGCTACTCCATTTCCTATGCTCTGTTTTACATCCCCATGGCTATTCTGTAACTACCAATTTGTACTTCTTAATCCCCTCACCTCTTCACCCATGCCCCCACACCCCCGTTGCATCTGGCAACCTTTTTCTGAAATAAGTCCCTTTAACATTTCATATAATAATGGTTTGGTGATGATGAACTCCTTTAGGTTTTTTTCTTTTTTTTGTCTGGGAAGCTCTTTATCTGCCCTTCGATTCTACATGATAGCTTTACTGGGTAGAGCAATCTTGGATGTAGGCCCCTGCTTTTCATGACTTTGAATATGTCTTGCCAGTCCCTTCTAGCCTGCAAAGTTTCTTTTGAGAAATCAGCAGATAGTCTTATGGGAACTACCCTGTAGGTAACTAACTGGTTTTCTCTGGGTACATTTAAGACTTTATCTTTATCTTTAATCTTTGGCATTTTAATTATGATGTGTCTTGGAGTGTGCCTCTTTGCATTCATCTTGTTTGGGACTCTCTGTGCTTCCTGGATTTGTATGTGTATTTTATTTACCAAATTAGGGAAGTTTGGTGTTTTCCAGTGGGTGGGGAAGAGGAGAATAGGGACTTAGTGTTTAAGGGGTACAGAGTTCCAGTTGGGAAAGATGAAAAAGTTCTACACACAGATGATGGTAATGGTTACACAAGAATGTGAATGTACTTAACACCACTGAACTGTACACTTAAAGATGGGTAAATGATTAATTTTATGTTATGTATAGGTTATCACAATATAAAAAACACTAAACCACATTTTATCAGTCACTCTTCATTTAAATGTATAAACTCTTGGGCTGTCCACATAAAACTTGATTTAGTACTTATGATATTGATATTCATATTACAAATAGTTTCTCAACAGCTACAAAGCCTTTGAAGTCTTGCTTAAGCAAAGAAAGCAAATATTAACAATTCTCAACTGAGAAGCTAGAAGTTGGGTCAGAATTCAAATGGTGTAATCTGGACCACAGCACCGCATGCCAATATCAGAGGAGGTGAAATTATCAATAATGTGATGTAATTTTGTAAAGTAGGATCTGTTTCTGAGGTTCATGTCTGCAAATGTTTTATTTATTTATCTTCTAATCCTCACCTGAGGATGTTTTTATTGATTTAACCGGAGAGGGAAAGGGAGTGGGAGAGGGAAATGGGGGAGGGAGAGGGAGAGGGAGAGGCATCAATGTGAGAGAAACATCGATCGATCAGTTGCCTCTTATACCCACCCCAACCAGGTACTGAATCCTCAACCTAGGTGTGTGTGCCCTGACCAGGGAAAGAACTCACAACCTTTTGGTGTATGAGACAATCTTCCAACCAAGTGAGCCACCTAGCCAGGGCTAAAAATGCTATTTTTAAAGTCCAAATGAGAAGTTCTGGAAGTGGTCAGCACAAATAGTTTGGGTATTTCATCCTCTGGCTCTGGCTACAAACATCATCCTCTTCCCATTAATGTTCCTTTGAGATTTTTTTTTTTTGAATTAAGAAGAGCATTATGTGGGTAAATGTATGTGCTGAAAGCACATTGGTCTGTGCTAACAGGGTGAGCTAGGACTCTCAATACACAAATCATGCAACGATTGCCTCTGCCTAGGATCACCGGGAGCCATTGGAGGCACCATCAGCCTGGGCTTCATACAGGCTGAAAAAGACTGACATTATCTTGTGTTTTTGATGCGAGCGGGCATCTTCCTTGATAGGATCTAATCACTGAGAAGGAGCTGAACCTAACACCCTGGGAATTAGAAAACAAAGAGAGTCATAGTTCTTGGGACTTAGCTGGTCTGAAGGAATAATGTGGTGAGGCCCTGACTTCGCAGATTCATTCATTTAGTCAGTCATCTGACTGTGTAATAAATCACCTTCTGTGTATTGGGCACGGCGCTGGTCCGATCTAGTGGAGGAACAGTGCTTACAATAAAGGCAATATAACCAGTTTAAGAGAAGCACAAAATTTCATAAGAATTCAAAGAGAGATCATATTTTGATGGGGGAATTTTGAAAAAGCTTTATGGAAAGGGACAGTGCAGTTAGGAGGGAGTGTGAGAAGCCCATGCCAGTAAATCCAATAGGGGGGATTACATGGTGTTTGTCCGAGTCCAAGGAATACAGCTGTGGGTCGCAGTGTGCACTAAAAATTGGAAGAGGCCACACAGTGAGGAAGTTGGGCTGGGGACATAATATAGAATGTCAGATTGATGGTTTGGGGGGAATACACACAGTTTGTGAAAAGAGGGGCAGAAGCGTAGTCAGGTTTTTACGTCAGGGAGCAAACCAGGGAGAGGGGTTGTAAATGGATGGTGACATGAAGAACAAGTGCATGAAATGGACGTCGCTGTTTTTGATTGCTTTCTCTCTGGGTCTCATAGTCGGGCCACTGACATGAGAATTACCCATGAACAGACAGACCCTTGCTTTCACAAAACTTCCTCTAAAACAGGGCATCTCCAAAATGTTTAAATGCTTGCAGATCACCCAGGGAGCCTGTTAAAATTCAGACTCCTATTCAATAACCTTGGGTGAGGCCCAAGATTCTGCATTTCTAAAAAACTAGCAGGTGTGGCTGCTGCTTCTGGAAAGACACTCTGCATAGCGAGGGTTTAGAGTCATGTCCTCAGAGTCTTAAGTTCTCACAGATCATCTCTTCCACATGCTCCCTTGTAAGTTATTGAAAAGACACAGCTTTTGGAGGTTGTGCTCAGGGGGCACACGGCCTTTCCTCCTACATCCACAACTGCTCCTGTCCTCACTCCCAGCTCGGGGTCACCATTGGTTAGTGTTCTGTGCCAAAAAAACAAATTGAGCATCGGTACAATAGAATGCATTAAAATAGGAAGGGCCTGAGTGGAGGGGCTACCGTCCAGGTGAGAGATGATGAGGGACCCTTAATGAGGGATAGCAAAACCCTATGTAATAGGAAGTGCTTGGAACAAGTGAGATTCACCTGACTTATGGTATGATCCATTTGAGATTTATAACAATTTTAAAAATCAAATTAGCTAGCTCACATGAACTACTAAGCTAATGAACCCTCACCACCTGCCTCGTTCCACCTCAGGCTGCAGGTAGCCTGGAGCAGGCTTGGATCAATTAGTCAATGTAATTGAAGCCAAATGTAATTAATTATATAATTTGGGGCTGTTCGAGTTTAATTTCACTAAATCACATTATGAAACTGGGGCATTATGAAGGATTAGTGAGAAAAGGGAAACAGGCTTGAGCAAAGCTTTCCAAGGAGCTGAAACACACATCTTATTTCTTGACCTGATACCCTCTGGAGAAGTGCAGATGCTCTAAACACTCCCATAATTATCGATAAAAATTCTCGTGTCCTGCACACTCACAGATTTGTGATCAAGAAGTTGCTAGTGAAAAAGCATAACTGGCCTGTTAGACCTAATGGGATGAGTGGCTGGTGAAGAGACAGGGCAGGGAAAAGAGTGACAGAAGGCACCAGAGTTTGGCGTGGTCTCACCGAGGAGCCACTAACAGGAACACAGGGTGGGAGCGAGGAGCATGCACTGGGTTTTCTTCATCGTTTTCATGCCATAATTCATACTGTGGATTGAATGGGGTCCCCGACAGAGAGATGTTGCAGTCCTAATTCTCAGGACCTGTGAATGTTACCTTATTTGGAAATGAGTCTTTGCAGATGATCAAATTAAGATGCGGTCATTAGGATGGACCTTAATCCAATATGGCTGTGTTCTTATAAAAAGGGGTAACTTGTATATGAATACAAACGCACATAGAGGAAAGACAATGTGAACACACTGGCAGGGGGCCACCAGCCATGGAGAGCAAGAGGCTACCAAGAGCCAGGACAGAGGCTCCCTCACAGCTGCCAGAAGGGACCAACCCTGTCAACACCTGGATTTTGGAGTTCTGGCACCCAGAACTGTGAGACAATATGCTTCTGTTGTTTAATCCACCCAGTTTGTAGAACTTGGTTATGGCAGCTCCAAGAAATGTATACAAGTAATATATGTTACTATACAGAAAATCCCAACAAACACAAAAGAAGTATGAAGTATAGAAATAAAAGGGAGAATTCTTGTCCTTATCAGACAGTTTGAAGGGGTTGGTGTTGTTCCTTTCAGGCCTTTCCTCCTGTGTACATAAATGTATCTGTTATAAAAATGAGATCACACCATAGCTCCTACTCTCCAGCATGTTATTTTCGTTCAACAAATACAGTGTGCACACTCTCCCACATCAGTCCATGCAGATATGCTCTTCATTTTAATGGCTACATAGACTTCTTTTCTGGCTGCATTATATGATTTATGATGTACCTTTAGGCAGGGGTGTCAAACTCATTTTCACCTGGGGCCACATCAGCCTCGAGGTTGCCTTCAAAGGGCCGAATGTAATTTCAACTCCTTAACAGTTAAGGAGTAGTTACATTTATGCAGTCCTAAAATTATTTCAGCCCTTTGAAGGCAACCATGAGGCTGATGTGGCCTGCAGTGAAAATGAGTTTGACACCCCTGCTGTAGGGGAAGAGGAATTTATTACTAAAAATGCTGTAATGAGTACATTTATTTGACTATCCCGATGTTCTTCTGAGAGTATTGGTCTAAGCTAGATCACAGAAGTGCAATTGCCAGGTCAAAGGTTCTTGTGCTTAAGAGCTTGGTAAGAATTGTCAAATTGCTCTTTAAAAACGTTGTGATTATACTTCAGTGGTGGTATGAGACAGCCTCTTTCTCCACAGTTTTCAACGTACACATTATCGATCTCTTTAAATTTTTGCCAACCCGAAAGATAAAAAAACAGAATCTCATTATTTTTTAACACCGTGTCTATGGTTGCTAGTAAGGTTGGGAAACTTTTTGTATTTTTGGCCATTGAAGTTCTTATTTTGACAATGGCCTACTTATGTCATTTGCTCTTCTCTGATATCTGTCTGTTTTCTGCTGATGAACATAACTTATTTCGTGTTTCAGGGACACTAACAAATAGTCACTGTGAGTATTTCCTCCTGTAACAATTCAGTTTCAGGTGTACTGCATAGCCATTAGACATTTATATAACTTATGGAGTGATCTCCCTATAAGTCCAGTACCCACCTGGCACCATGCATGGTTCTTACAATATTACTAACTATACAGGTACAGCATACTCCCTGTGCTGTGCTTTCGATCCCGTGACTCTTCTGTAACTGCCAATTTGTACTTCTTAATTCCTTCACCCTTTCACTCAGCCCACCAACCTCTCCCCACTGACAACCATCCGTTTGTTCTTTGTGTCTATGAGTTTGTTTCTGTTTTGTTTGTTCATTTATTTTGTTTCTTTGATTCCACATATAAGTAAAATCATATGGTATTTGGTTTTGTCTGACTTGTTTTGCTTAGCCTAAAGCCCTCTAGGTCCATCCATGTTGTCACAAATAGGTAAGATTTCATACTTTTTATGGCCAAGCAATATTCCATTGTAGTTTTGTATCACACCTTATTTATCCAAATGTCTAAAGATAGACATTTATGGTATTCACCTGAAGAAATGCCAAACACTAATTGAAAAATATATGCGCATCCCTATGTTCGTCGCAGGATTACTTACAATAGCCAAGATCTGTTTTGTTAGTTTTTTTTATATTGTAGTGTCTCTACTGCCTCTAGTATGTTTAATTTGACAGTAGCCACATCTATCAATCTTTTCTTTTATGATATTTACATTTCATGTCATTCTTGGGCTTTAGGCAGATACATATAGAGACAAAGGCATTCTTGCATACATCTTAAAGGTATAAATATTTATACTATTTTTAAGGAACTGAAGGCATGAGACCATGTGGTGCAGGGACAATGACCATGTAGGATGGTATTAGAAATTAGAAGAAACAATGTATAGGCTAGTGTCAGAAGGTTGGGGCAAGTCACAGTTTACCTAATCTGTAGTGTGCAGTGGAAATCCAGTCTCTGATCTTACTGGATACGTGTATTGAAGACATGTGCTGAAAAAACGCTGCCCCATATTCTCCTTACTCAAATGGGGACCTGGGAAGGAAAAGGACTGCCTATTCTCACCAGCTAGCAACAAGCACGTGGTATACCAGCCTAGATAGTAAATCAGGAGCCTGTACCAGTGGTGTCCAGACTTTTGGCATCTCTGCACCACACTGTAAGAAGAGTTGTCTTGGGTCACAGATTAAATACCTTGTGACATGTAATTGCAAAAAAATCTCATAACATTTTAAGTAAATTTATGATTTTGTTTTAGGCTGCATTCATAGCCATCTTGGGCTGCATCTGGCCCATAGGCCATGAGTTGGACACCCCTGCATAAACTGAAACATAAAATCCACAAGCATAATAAAATGAGAAAGGGTGATGAGTACAACGGAAGTGTGATGTTATCATTAAGAACAAAAGAGTTAAGGGTGGCAGCCAATGCCACTGTGTCTATGGCCGTTGTAGACACAGCCACGTGACCGCTGGGGTGACATCTGGTCCACTATTTCTCTAGTTACTGGAGTTGGGATACACTGCGGCTAGTCAGACTCAAGTCAGTTCCTTTGCTCCAAATGTACATCTATCTTGTAACCTTCAGTTCATTATGTGGTTTCCCGAGTAGATCGCCCTACTGGGAAAGCAATCCTCAAATTGACCGGTATCAATAGTCTGGTTAGCTTGGCAGATATGTGTCTCTCTATGAATTATTCAATCCTTTACTAAAGAAGGTACTGTTTTGCATCATCTTTGTTTTTTCCCCCCCAAGTCGTTCCCATCGGGACTGGTTCATTTGGTTTTAAAAAGTTTACACGCGACTACAGACAACGGCCCGTATGGTCCATTACATGCCTTCATCTTTCACATGCCTCCATCACATAGTATTCTGTCCTTATGGTAACAAACGTTGAATAGCTTTTCTTTCTCTTACTTTTACCTCGTGATAGCCACAGACCTATGGGTAGCGTTCTGTGTAATGCACATGTGCTGGCAATGACCGTGAAAGAAAGTAGAAAAGAGGGAGAAGGGTCATGAAGGGTGGAGGAGGTGAAGCCCTTCAGTTTATCAAGATATGAAAACTGGCATCTAGCTTTTGATGCACTGGAAATAATTCCTGGTACCATGTGACTTGGGGCCCCATAAGCAGTTTTCCAAGGCCTAAGGAAAGGTGGCTGAGTAAAGAATTCCTATTTCTGCTGAACCAAGACACATTCTGGTCATATGATGCCCCCATAAATGCCCTACTTAGCTCTAAAGGTACTGTCATTCATTGGCATGGTAGAGAACACATGCCTGCATATTGGGGGGTTATTTGGTGTAAAGAAACTAGTGATCGACGACGACTTTCATGTGGACAATCTCGAAAGGCAAAGGAGGCAGGCAAGATGCACAGAGGAAATAAATTTGTTTCAGTGAAATTTTTCTGAGCACTTACTAGGTGCCAGGCACTGCTGTACACATTTGGGATACCCCAGTGAGTAATGAAAACCCAGCTTCCTTCCCCCTTAAAACTTAATTCCGGCAAGAAGAGACAGACAATAAATAACAGATGCACTACATAAGTAAACTATATTGTACTTATTTTTAGAAGGTGATGAGTATATTTTAGAAGATGATGCAGGCTATGGAAAAAGAAAGGATATAGCAAGGAAGGTGAGATCAATGTAGGGGAGGGATGGGTGGGTGGAGATTTTTCAATAGGCCGGTGTTGGGGTAAAGGGGCTCGTTGGAGTGAAAACTTAAAGGAGGTGAGGGAAAGTGATTTGGGGTATGTGGAGGCACAATATACAAGGCACAGAAAGCCACCAGTATAAGCCCCTTGCATATCCATGATTATGAAAGTTTTCTGTGTTTAAAACAAATGAACAGACAAACTGCTTTCTCAAGATCCCCCAAGCTTCCCTAAGCTACCCAAAAAGGTAAAGGTATGTACAGGTGTACATTTATCCACCCAGGTAATGGATGGTTATTTTTAGTATTAGATCCCATGCAGAGACTAAAAAGAGCAAGGTTATTTGGTGGCTGGTAGTGAAGAGCACCACCTGACAGTGTATACTTGCAAGGAGAAGAGACAGGTGGGGAAGAGGGACCTCTTGCTGGACTTCTTAATTAGCATTTTGGCTTCTATCTCATGGAAAGTGAAAGCCACTCCAGTCCAATAGGGTCTGCCAAGAAGATCCTGCTAGATGGGATTTTGATGGATTGCTGGGGGTGAAGCTTTAGGCAGTCAGAAGGAAGATATTATTACCCCAGCTGAGGGGACCATAGGGGAAGCACGGGTCACAGATGCATGCATGATGCCAGAGGATGGCACAAGTCACTCATCATCACTTGTTATTTTGTAGCCTGAGATAAGCCTTTGGCAGGGGCCTGGGTGGAATGACAAGATTTTCAGACCATGCCTGCTCTGCCACATATTTCTGGGATTTCTGGCTAGTTCCAGAAGCTGGGGACTTGGTTTGTGCATCTGTAGAACTGGAAAATAACAGCACCTGGCCGATTCACTTCACCAGGCTTTTGGGAGAATCAAATGAAGTAATAGGGGCCACTGTTCTGTAAGTGCTATCTAAACAGAAAATATTATTATTCCCAAGCCTTCAATTCTCATCAAATATCTGACAGAACATTTGATTCCTTTGAGTCTACCCCTGGAAATAATCTGCCTTTTCAGGACAAAAGTAGCCTCGGTCCTGCTGGTTTGCTCTCCGTCTCCCCCCACAAAGGCTGCAATGCTCAAAAGGTAGGAAGGCTCAGGAGAAAATCTGCACCAATGCATCAGGTAGCAAGCAGCATAGCAAGAAAATCTATGTTCTACCTCCTGTTCTTCTAGAACAGAAATAACAGGGTGCCATGTTTAGAGGGGAATCTCTCACATCTGCTCCCAGATTTGGATTTTTCTGTGGCTCTGGAGAAGACCGGAGCTCTTCATCTGGGCTCTCCTTTGCCCCTGCTCACCTCTTCCAGGTTCTTACCAGACGTGATCTTGGCCACGTGATCTCAGCCACAGGCTTGCTTTTCCCCTCCGCTGCTGATTTTCCTCAGAGCCCCATAATTCTCAAGGTCAGACCTTCCCACCATGCAATGCTGAAGCTGACAAATCTAATCTCTCCAGCAAACAGGTTATTTTGCTGCAAAACCTCACAAAGAAAGGGGAGGGACATTTCCCTTGGCTTGAAATTTTAAGCCACTTTGAGTCCGAGCTCACAGAGCATCTCTATGATTTTCTTCAAGGGGGCCTAAGGGCAAAAACGGAGGGCTTTCTGTCTCTTACTGAATATCCCCATTTCCAGCCTCCGTCAGATCACTCAGAAAACACTCCCCCCAGCTTTTATCAGCTTAAACCTGGCACAGACATGTGGTGTGTGAAAGGATGTAGGTTGTTATTCAGTGCCTCTGGCACATCAAGTTAAGATGAAAAACATAAGTTTGCTACTTAAAGGGGAACTGTCAGTCCAAGGTCATCATTCCCCAGCAGGCCATAGTACGAGCCACACCACAAATAAGGCTCTGGGTGTGGGACAAGGCTCTGGTTAGTGTCTCCATTTGGGAGAAGCAGAGAGAACAGCATTTCCTCCAAATACCAGATCAATCATTTAGGGGCAATTCGTCTTCAACTAAAATGATCTCAAGTTCACGACTAATAAGACCACAGCTGCCTTTTTATGGTTGAGTTACCCACACACAACTCGGCACCATATTCTAGGTCAGGTCACAACTGCGTAATAGGCCTCAAACTTGGCAGTTTCATGTTCCTCTGTCTTTTCCTTGCCCAACCCACATTGAATTACATACTGACCAAAGCTTCCCTGGAGTCACATGGAATGAGGATTTGGCTCCAAATATCTGAATCTGCCTCCCAAAATGGAGGCCTCTCTGGTCCAACAAAGTTTTTCCATTTCCCTTCCAGAGTGCTGCCATACTCTTTCCAGAGCCCCATGGACAATCCGTTGGGTGGCATCTCCCTGCTGATAGTCCAGGCTATGCACGCCTAGATAGGGGAGTCACAGATGGCCCTAAAACTGAAGTTACCCGAAATTCAAGAGCAAAATAAGACCCAATTGTTTACAGAATGAACTTGAACTGCAAGGAGCACAGAGGGAAACAGATCTTAGGGAGAGAGAAGAAAAAGAGTAAATAAAATTTTGTCTTTGTCTCCCCTCTTTTCAAACTCAATTTCACCAAATTGTTAATTATCCCTGAAAGGATGTGAAGTTCACTAAGGAGGAAGTCAATGTTAGCGTTTCGGATGTCCTGGCATATGTCATGTGCAGTCTCTGGGACATCCAGTATGACACAGACTGACACGTTGCTCCCAGCACATGCTCTGCATTACCATTATATTTGCGTAATTGATCCATTCCTGGCATGTAAAGCCCTGACCTCTGGGTACTCAGGGATTAAAATATCAGTCACAAGGTTCAAATTGTTGTCCTCATGGAGGATGTTAACTTCTGGCTCTCTGAGTTCGTGGATTTTTAGTTTGCTCTAAAAATGTAACAATCAAGTCAACTAGTGGGCACTGGTCTGAGGATGTGGGGTTCACTGCGCTCCTTCCTGCCTCCCCTTTTTTATCTCAGATTCTACATTGTACCTTTGGCACTCTGCCCTGGGGCTGCTGTGGACTTGAGCACAGTGCCGCGTACAAAAAGACGCCGAGTGAATAAAACAGAGGACAGAGGTTTGTGATGCTTTGCTACAGTCTACATTTTTTATTTATATATATTTTTTATTTTGTAGATCCAGCCTCTCTCTTTTTTTTTATTTATAGAAATCTCAATCAAATGTAACTCAATGTGAGTTTATTGATACCCAGAAACTGGAATAAAAGAGGAAAACATTGTGTGGACCTTCAAAGAACTTGTCGGAAGGAGAGTGTATATGAGTATCAGACCAGGGCAGGGATGAGGGATGGGAGAATTGAGAGGATGGGGTTAGTGAAAGTGGTTAGGTGAGTAGATAAATAGCCACAGTTCAAAGCACACAGAACATTTACCAAAGAAGTGCAAAATGCCTCAGGATTCAAAAGAGGGAAAGATTGCACTTGATTATGAACGTTCAGAGTGGCTTTATGAAAAAAGCATATTCCTTGCTTCCCACATCACTTCTGGTCATCATTGCCGTGTCCTCCACACCTTTTCTTCTGGAGTTTTGACCATCACTCTTGACCATAGCCACCCACCAACCCCTGGACATTCTTCCACCTTCCACAAGGAGCAGATCTGCTCTCTCTTGTACCAACTTATCATCCTCCAAATCTCTAACAATCACATTAACATTCCAGTAGGCTGGCTGCACCATTCGTCATCAACTCCAAACTCAGCACCCACTTGCCGAGTCACACCTTAGCCTTCATCACCACTTGACATTGTTCCACTCCAGTAATGCAAACTTAGAAATTTCTCTCTTGGATGATGTCCCTGACTTGTCTTCCACGCCATCTTACAGTTCACAAACTTTAGTTCTTTGTCCACATTGTGATCTTCATTTTATCCCTTGATCTTCACACTCACCTACTACCTCCACCCCAATTTTGGCTTTAGTTACTTTCTTCCCTAGCCTGGAGTTTCTGGTTAGTATACTAAATGATGCACCTGCATCCCAGATAGAGATCCCTGACATGCTGCCATTATGTTTCTGTCAACTGTCAACTGCCTTGCTTTAGTGAGAGCTTCATAGCTACACTTCCAATAGATTCACATTCCAAGTTGTTCCATACTTAAAAGTTTTCTACTCACTAGAGCAAGTATCAGCCTTTTGTTTTCAATTTCAATTGCATAAAAATTAAAAATATATTTCCTTAGTCACATGGGCCACATTGCTAATGCTCAATAGCCACATGTGGCTGCCATATTGGATAGTGCAAAACGAATGGTGTGATGTTCTCTCTAGCCTCAGGTCTCTCAATATCTTGAGTCTTACTCTTCCTTCTCTAGGCTGTCTAAGGAAGATACGCCTCCCTTAACCACCCTATCCCCATTGCTTCTCTAAACCCTCCCTGCCAACCTTGGATCTCGTTTAATTTATTAGTCCCCCTGCTCCCCATTTTCATTCCCATCAGTGGTTTCTCTTTGTCCTGATTCCTTCCCCCTTTTTTGTATCAGCGGTTCTACAGGCCAGAAGCATCAGCATTACCTGAAATCTGTTAGAAATATACTTCCCAGCCTCATCCCACACCTACTGAATCAGAAGCCCTAGGGGTGGGGCCCAGCTGCCTGTGCTTTCACCAGCCCTCCAGGTGACCCTGAGGCACACTGCAGTTTGAGAACCACTGGTTGATAGCCAAGTGCACTTGAGAGAGACACAAAAACTAATCTAAGTGGTTACCTCTGGATAGTGTAGGGGCAGGGGATGGGGTGGATGGATACAAGGCTAGAAGCAAGACTTTTTACATTGTTATGATTTTGAAACCATTTCAATTAAATGTTCAAGTTTTATTAAAAAGGGAAGATATTCATAATACTTTGAGAAGGTCTTTTTCTTCTTTTTCCCACCCCCATTTTGTCTCACTTGGTCTTGGGTGGGGTTTGGACCTTAATAAATTTTAACAGCTCTCCAGGTAATCCTATAAAGCACACAATTAAATATGTTTTAGTTTTTTCCACAGAATTATGCAACCGTCACCTCAATTAGTTCTCATAACTCTTTCATGAATCACCCCAGAAAGAAAACCCATACCTGTTTCCACTGTCCCCAACCTTCCCCCAGATGCATATTATTTTTTAGATGGACATTTGATGATTCACAATTTAAGAAATAATATCATTAAGCATAATATACTTAGGTGAAATGTATATTTCAGACATTTGTACTAATTTTGGCAAAAATAAAACATCTCTCTGGGTCATAGTTGCTTCCCTGGGACTAAAACTTTTTTCCCCACTTTCCAAAGTATGCAAAGTTCTCATCAGCCCTCCTGGGACTTTCCGAAAAACGATAGTCGAAGCTGCTTTTGACCTGGAAGTGAACTGGATCCTCTCTGTAAAAGGGAAAGAATCTCTTCTTATTCCCAACTACTAGCAAAGACCCAAATTCACACAGGAGATAGGGTGACACGGAAGCAAGTCAGGGAATGCTGAATGAAGGCCTCCACCCAAACCAAACCAAACCAAAAAGGGGGCAATGGGGCCCAGAAGCTTTCTTTGACTCAGACTATGCTGAGTATCCTAGGAAAAGGCAGGGGAAAGCCACTAGGACAAACAAAAGAGCGGAATATTTAACTCGGCCTTGAAGGGAACTTTCCAAACAGCGCCTGCCTTGATCTCCTAGGGCCAGAGGACGATAAAATGGTTTGTGGGTTCTGGCTGGTGCCACAGGGATGAGAGGCTGCGCATGCCCCCCCACCCCTCCTTACTCGTCTCTGAGATGGCTTTGTTCTTCCCAGCCCTGGGGGCTTGTGTTCTGTGGGAGGCTAGGACAGTTTTTGTTATCGACTAGACATATCAGTTTCAATGACAATCATCCTCCTAAACACATTATGTGATTTCTCACGATTTTCTCCCTTGCTCTGAAAATGTAAGTTTTAAAGAGAAAGGAAAAAAAGAGGTGGGTAAGAGAAGAAAAAGACGGTATCAACAGGGAAGTTACTCTCAATAAACGATGACCTGTAGAATTATCTCTAAAGTAGGGTTTGCTTCCAAAATCACGTGTACATGAAGAAATTCAAGTCTTCAGGGCATGCCCCAGGAAAGTGAACACAGGTTGCCACATAAAGAATCTTGAGACAAAAGATATAATAGATATCTTGGTTGGGGAGGGAAATGCCACATGCAATGCAATGAAATGAGTAAGGAGGGTGGTGAAGGGCAAAGGGAAAAAAAATCCCTAGCTAATAACATGTTCTTTCCTTCCTTCCTAACACAATGACCCACGTGACTTAATGAAGCCAGTGAGTTCTGAGACTGATGTAAAAGTTCCAAAAAAAATACTCCTCGGCAGAGGCCCCTGGGTAAATGGTGTCATTTCTAATTTCTCCAGTTCCTGTGATTTAGAGCAGACCCAGGATCTGAAATTCACACCAGCTCTTTGTGCACCGGGGCTGGGGCAGCCAGGGCCCGGGCCGGAGGAGCAGGAACGCAGACTTCCTATGTAATTTCACCACCGCGGCCCTGCTTTGTCTCACGTTTAAAATAATTTGCCAGGTAAAAATAAACTTCTCAGAATCACAGAGTGAAAAATGTACTTAACAATTCAATCCCCGTAAGTTTGGGATTGACAGAGAAAGTGCAGCTGAGGCTAATTAAATTACCCAGTATGTATGAATGGTGGTTTCACTGGTGCGTTTATCAATTCGCATCGTTATCATTGTTGTTATTACCACAGCTCTGTAAGTTATGCTTTTCATGAGATAGCAGGACGTGCAGGCTGTCCTCTCTCAGTTATGCTCTGCTTAACTGGTTCCTGAGAACCGTTCTTGGAAAGCAAGCCTCATTTGTCCTAAGTCTCACATCCCCATACGGAGTGTTCTGAGTTATTTTTGTTTATTACTCTTTGGAAATCATTAAAAACTACAAAGAATTTTTTATTTCCTTCTGCATTTGCCAATAATTCTCACAATAGAAATAAGTATGGTTCACGATGTCAGAGCCTTGCAGGGTAGTTCCCCTGCACTTAACTGATTTGCAAAATCCAGACTCCCAGGTTTAAATCCAGGGGAATCATATCAGCTCTTTATCCCTCACAGACAATTCCTGGTATACAGGGGGGGAGTTTTGTGCAGTCAGATTGATGCCATGTTATTAAAAATCAGTTGCCAATTGTGTATATGCTTATTTGCCCAAACATTTTGGACAAATTTTAGAAGACAATTAGAAATGAGCAAAATTTAACTGTAAGATACATTACACCAGCATGCCAAGCCTTCTTGATTCAGGAAGAACTTTCCACATTTCTAGAAGGCATTTCCTAATGTTGGGGTAAAATGATTTTGACTTCCAGGCCTTATTACTCAAAGTGTGGTCCCTGGACCAGCAGCACTGGCATCACCTGGAGCTTGTTAAAAATGCAGACTATCAAACCCATCCCAGACTTTCTTAATCAGAATCTGCACTTCGTCACTGTCCCCAACTGATTCATAAGCACATTAGAGCTTGAGGAGCACTGCAGGACTATGGCAGAGGAGAGAGAGAGAGATGCCTTCTCAAGGACCCTCACCCCGACCCCGCCACCCCCAGCAGCATCCTGCCACCATGGTTTACTGTACCACACCCTACAATATGTTGGCAAACATAGAAATTATATTCTAATATATATCCCCATACTGAAGAAATCTGATGCAATTTATCCAATATCTCTGTCAAAATAAATGATACAAATGAAACAACTATGGCCAAGATGGTCTAGTCTGCAACTCCGGCTGGTTTGGAGGAAACAGTGAAGTGTGTTCGATGATAATTAGATAACTGACCTCATTGCCTATGATACAATTACCTTTCCACTCCATGTCCCAGAGACTGCTAATGTTACCGAATGGA
>VMDR010019968.1:0-17909 GCA_007922815.1 Macrotus californicus | reverse complement strand
CCTTTTCCCCCTCTCTCCCCACCCACCCCCCTGATGATAACCCTCTGTGTGATCTCCATTTCTGTAACTCTATTCCTGTTCTAGTTGTTTGCTTAGTTTATTGCTAATACTTTTAATTCTCGGTCTGCACACTTTCTTTTTAGCCCCTGGAGCATAAATGTCCTGCCTGTACAAAGACCAAGCCAGAAACTCCAGAGATTTAAAACCCTCAGAAATAACTTACCACCAACATCAAAGAGGGAGCTGATAGATAAATCTCACAATGTTCTTGCCCCTTAATTTAATTTTGAGGCACATTGTGCCATAGTACTCTACAAACTTTATTACTTGGGGATCTTGTTAAATAGTCACATTCTGATTCAGTGGACTTAGGATGGAGCTTGAGATGACGACAATGATGATGATGACCCACTTTGAGTAGCAAGATCCACACAGTCTCCCAGAATTCCCCAGTGGAATTGAGCCTTTCCATTTGCCCTCAACAGAAAGTTGCTTGATCTCTTCTTTAATTAGTTTTCTTTCTATCCTTATTTCTCATTTCTCCACTAGTGTTTCCTACTTGCATGTGAATCCTTATCTGAGGGTCCGCTTCTGGGGAAACCTAGAGCAAGAATATGCATGTGCACACATACATACATATCTATATCTTGATCTGTCTGTTTAGATTCTATCTATTTGTCTGTCTATCCTGAACATAGCAACTTAGTGCTACCTCTTAAAGAATCCTAGCATTTGAGGAGGTGAAAGAGAAAAGATGAAGTTGATGATCAGCTAAATTGACTTTTTCTTTCTTTTGATATAGTTTTCAAATGAATTTAGTGGAGAACTGGTTAAAGAGGAGACTGAGCATTAGTTATGGCTGCATAAACAGTGCCTCTCCAAAAGTTCACAGAGAGGTAGCCATTCTACTAGGAAACATGGACAAGGACTTTTCACCTGACTCTACTATTCAGGACACACTGTTGGGAGGATTGACTATTAGGGTCATGAAAGGAAGGTTGGTTAAAAGTTACTCTTAGAAGGACTGAAAGCAGCATAAGTTGAGATGGTGGGGGAGGCAATGCCACACTTCTGGACTTCTAGGTCAGCTCTGTAAAGGAGAGGAAAATTAGTGAATGGGCTTTGCAGATGGCCACCCAGAATTCTCTAGTGACTTTGTGCAGCCAATACAATGGGTGCTACTTATTGTGGGAGTGTGATTGAGAGCAAAGTTCTGAACTTCCTCAGCTCAAACATCAACTCTGCCCCTTCCTGGTTTTGCTACCATGGTGTGCTATTCAACCTCTTTAAGCATTAGTTTTTCTAATCTGTATAGTAGGTACAATAAAACCAATCTCATAGAGTTGTGATGAAAATTAAATATATTAGTAATTTCAAAAGCAATGGCACATGTACACAATGGAATACTACTTAGCCATAAAAAAGAAGGAAATCTTACTTTTTGTGCCAGCATGGATGGACCTGGAGAACATTATGCTAAGTGAGATAAGCCAGTCAGAAAAAGACAAATACCATAGGATTTTACTTATATGTGGAACCTAATGAACAAAATGAACTAGCAAACAAAATAGAAATAGATTTATACCTACAGAGAACCAGATGACAACTGTCAGAGGGAAGTGGGGTTGGAGCACTAGATAAAAAAGGCAAAGGGATTAAGCAAAAAAAAAAAATCCTCATAGAGGCAGATAACAGAATGGTGATTACCAGAGGAAAAGGAGGTTGGGGAGGCAGAAGAGGGTAAAGGGGGGATGATAAATGGTGATGGAAGGAGACTTGACCTTGGGTGATGAACACACAATACAGTATATAGATGGTGTGTTATAGAAATGTACACTTGAACCTACATAATTTATTAACCAATGTCATCCCAACACATTCAGTAACAATAAAAAAAAAAAGAAAATCAAATGAGATGCAGTGTACGGAATGCTTGTGTTACTATAACCAGGGAAGGAAAGCTGCTCTAATACTGCAAATACTCCCAACAATGCCGGGGAAATAGTGGGTGGTCATTTTACCTGATTCAGGCATTGTGTTCACACACACATACAGACATGTTTCATGTCATATTCATAGAAAGCCACTGGAGTGATAAGGCCCTGATGATGTAAATCAATCCCACTTCTGCCCTTAGCTCTACCTGCAATCACCCCTATGAAACCTTTCTGTGAACAAAGTGAACACCTATTCTTGGTAGGATGCAAATGGGCAACTTAGTTTAAGCTCTTGCTTTCCCTTCATTTAAAAGTCTGTGACCCCTGCTAGCATAGTTCCTGCCAAGGCCATTTTCAGTTTCTTAAGTTCAGCAGCCTGAGAACCAGAGGTCCAAGATCTCTTATGGCCAAGGCTCAGTCTTGACAATGTTCTACTATATTTGAGAGTTTGGGGCTGAAAGAGAAGCAGAGTGACTTTGTTTCTGCTGTCATGACTCACTGATCACACCCAATGGCCTCACCGTTTGCTGTGGTTTCTCTTCAGTGCCCTGAAGGTTGATATTCTGGAAGCAACAATTTGGAAGGACAAGGACAGGTCAGTTCTTAGGAATGTGCAAAAGGAGATCAGTCATTGTACGGAGCCTTTTGATTCCAGTGGTTCTTTCATCTCGATCTTTTGAAAGCAACTTCCCCTCCTTAACCAAGTTCTGCCCTGGCCTCTTCATGGGCTGAAGAAGGTAGATGCTGATGGAAATCACAGATGTGGCCAAACCTCCCTGGCTGTAGTCTGGTCAGAGGTCATTTGGCCCCTTTCCTACAACAGCTGGCACTTCGTCTTTACAACGGCTTCTACTTTTCAAAAGGATGTGAATTAAGAAACATTCAGGGTGAAGCACTGTCACTTGCATTTTCTTTTCTGTAAAGCCAACTGCATGCTACTCGATAGCTGCATTTTTGAAATAAGCCTGTAGCAGTAGGTATCATAGGTATCAGACTCCAAGTCTCTACTTTCAGTAGCATGAGTTGTGATTGTTTCAAATTACATTTCAATATACCACATAATAGTTGTATTACATACACACTTTATCTCACACATGCTTACACACACATGTGGAAGTGTGGAAGTAGTCAGAGAGGGAAGCATAAGGAATTGATGCTGATATCTGAATAAAGGAATAATTATTAGTAAAATAAATAGTTACCTATTTACACTATAATACTGTTATGAAGTATAATCATTTGTTAGTTAGTTAATATGCTGGTCTTGATAGGGGCTCTCATTTGTGTTGAAACACTAAATGTTTGTCCTTCCTCCTTCTTCTTTCCTCCCAACTAGGAAAAAGAAAAGATACACAAAACATACGTGCTTGTAAAACTAAAACACGTTTAAAAGAACCGTTAGGCCTGCAGTTCTAACCTAAAGGATTCATGTTGAAACCACCGATCACAGATATCCAAATAGGTCCTAATTAATGAAGGGACTCCACCAGTATCTGCTTGGAGGAATTGTCCAAGTTCCAAACAGCAGACTTGACATTTATATAGTGTGCAAAAACATGGGTGCAAATACAGAGCCCCTAGGTGTGGCCTAGGGCCCCAATGATGTCCTCAGAAACAAAAGTATTCTGTCTGGTAACTGTGTGATCCAACGCTGCTGACCTATATGAAACGTTTCAGTACTGCCCCTCATTCTCCCCTGTGTAAAGGGGCTCAACAGGGTGACCACCTAGGGATACACACACGCATTTTCTCCACGCATACCGTTAATTCAAGAGTCCTATTTGTAGTTTCCCTAGGGAAAAAATCAAAGGCCAAGGGTGGGTGGCCCAGACTCTTGTTTGGACTGGCGAGAACAGACAACAGCTGTAGCACATCACTAGGATTGGCTGCTGACAGGAAAAAGCATTGACAATTTCATCAGGTCTTACAGATCAGTAACAGCAGAACTCTCTCCCACTAATTAGGGGCCACCGTGGTAGCTACAGTTGGTTTGATTGAAATCAGTATTTTTCAAAAAATGTGAATGGTGGTAAAAAACATGTAACATAAAATTTACAATCTTAACCATTTTTGAAACTTATAGTTGCTATACAATATTCTATTATTTTCAGGTGTTCAAAGTTCAACGTAGCTATTCAACATTTACATATCTTGCCAAGTGATCAGCATAATAAATCTAGTAACCATCAGTCAACAATCCTAACCATTTTTAGTTCATGGTTTAGTACTGCTAAGTCCATTAACATGTTGTGCAACCAGTCTCCAGAATTCTCTTCATCTTTTGAAATTGAAACTCTGTGCCCATTAAGCAATAACTCCCCATTTCCTCTCCCCCACCCACTCCAGGCCTGGAAACCACCATCCTACTTTGTGTTGGTATCAACCTGACTACTCCAGGTACCTCATTAAGAGAAGTCATACAGTATTTGTCCTCTTGTGACTGGTTTATTTCACTTAGCATAATGTCCTCAGTGCTACAACATGTGTCAGAATTTCCTTCCGTTTTGATGCTGAATATTATTCCACTGATGAGTTATACCACGTTTTCTTTATCCCTTCACCTGTCGATGAACATTTGGATGCTTCTATCTTTTGGCTACTGTGAATAATGCTGTTATAAACATGGGCATATGAAGGCAGTGTTTTTAATTACAACAGTAAAGGGCTTCTGTTCCCTTTCATGACTAACGTACTGTCTGATCCTCCATAAGCCATGCATTTTGTAGAGAGTATAAATCATTTTAATTCAGGGAGCCCTTCTGACCCGTAATGCTGACATAGCTGAGTGGAGTTAGGGAATCCATGGGCATGGAGCTGAAATGAAGCGAGCTAGACTATAAATCTATCTCAGTTTTAATCTCGGCCTTCTTAGCACTAAATTTTCATTGTCCAAACAGTTTCGGCCAAGATACACTGAATAAGAAATATTACTCAAGAGTTCTACGCTTCCTGATATCACAGTCATGGCTAATACGGTTGACCCTTGGACAACACAGGTTTGAATTGTGTGGGTCAATTGAACTTCACGGGTCATCTGAAAAAAATCTGTAAGTGGACCTACGCAGTTCAAACTTGTGTTGTTCAAGGGTCAACTGTACTCACACAGTGCTTAAAAAGATCCAGACACCATTTGTAGCTATTACATTTCGAGATACCTTTTTACAAATGGAAAAAATGAGTCAGAGTGGCTAAGCCCCTCAGGGCTGGTGTTCGAACCCAGACACTTTCGCTCCAGGATTCATGCATTTACCACTGCACTACACCGTATCCCATAAATACACATATATGCGCTCATATGGATACATGGGCTGTGTATTTAATCACTATTACTTGACAACCAGCAATGAGAGAAAGCACGGTTAGAACTCCAAATTGACATTGCCAGAAAATGGTACAACAACATATGGTAGGAAGGCACTCTGGTTTTGTAACTGAAACCAGCTAGTCTGAATTGCAACTTTCCCACCAGCTGTCTGGTAATCAAGTGTTCAACTCTCTTGGCTTCACTTTCCTCATCTGAAAATGGGGATAATAATATCTATTTGACTTGGTTGTAAACATTTAAGGAAATAATATCTGTAAAATACTTAGATTATGGTAGATATTCAATAAATGTTAGTTCTCTTAATTCTCATGAGGCAAGAGAAGAATGTGATTTAAAACAAAAAGAATGTGTTTTTAGCCCTGGCTGGTGTGGCTAAGTGAATTGAGTGCCAGCGTGCAAACCAAGGGGTCGTCAGTTCAATTCCCAGTCAGAACACATGCCTGGGTTGAGGACCAGGTCCCCAGTGAGGGGTGTGTGAGAGGCAACCACACATTGATGTTTCTCTGCCTTTCTCACTCCCTCCTTTCTCCTCTCTCTAAAAATAAATAAATAAAATCTTTTAAAAAACAAATATACATTTTTATAAAAACATGCATTATATGAACACATTCATTACCAATTAATTTTTCTATGTACAAAAGCTCTTAAAAATTAGATTGCCTCCTTTCTCTCTTGCATTCTACTAGAGTCTGTTTAGAAATATAAGAGACATTCTATGTCAGAAACCTAATAGGAAAACCTGATAAAATCAACTCCATATTTACTTCAAGTGGGAAAGGAGCTCTGAATGCCAGGATCAGAGGCATCATTAATAATCTATACCTGTATTCCCCTTTCCTTTATCCCAAATGCCATAGCTCTGAGGACTTGTCACAAATCAGACTTTAATGCCAGCACAGGAAGTGCCACCTCCCAGTCTTGATCCAAGGCCACCATTGTGTAATCATGTCTGGACAGACACACAATCAAAGGCTTGCCTTTTTCCTTTGACTTAATTTTTTTAAACAATTGGGTTAATTGAAAATGCTATAAATCCACTATTTTACTTATAAAACCATAGTCATATAGAATCCTAGGTAGTATTTGTCTAGTTAGGTGTGTTGATTTAAGAATAAGACTTTTTGGCTGGGGTGATGGGGAGTGGGGGGGCAGAAATGGAGACAATGGTACTTGAACAACAATAAAAATAAAAGTGAAAAAAAGGGAATAAACCTTTTGAACTAAGTTAATTTAAGGATAATAGTACTTGTTGCACAAGGAAAGATTTCTTTGCATTACCCCAATACTCTTTGCTTGGAAGATGTGCACAGGAAAGCACCAAAGGGACCGAGGAGACCTGCACACAAATCCAGGCCTGCCACTCTCAAAAGGAAGGCTTTCCTGACAGCACAGGAGTTTCTCTACAGAGCCTGAAAGACAATGTATGTCTCTATGTGGCCATGTTTGCATCTGCACCACATGTAGAAAACAAATGTTTCATTATCCTCTCTCTTTTCTTTGTACTGCTTTACCTGGAGTAAAAAGTTTAACTTCTAATTTGTTTGCATTGTATGATATTTAGGGATTAATTGCCATTTAAGTCAAATACCAAATGAATGACAAGTTCAAACAAGCTTAAGAAGTTTTGGACCTGTCTGGAAGATGGCTTCTGTTTTCCTGTTTGTGAACCAAGTATCTTTTCATCCACATATCTGGAGGTTCCAACCTACAAATAGATGAAAACATTTAATTGAGTTCTAAAGGCAGAAATGGAAGTGTTGGGGTTTTTTATAGACTATATTTTAGAGCAGTTAAGGTTTACCACAACATTGAGAAAAAGATACAAAGGTATCCCAGGTACACCCTGCCCCCACGTATGCACAGCTCCCTCATTATCAACCTCCCCCACCAGAGCGGTTTGGGTGTTACAGCTGATGAAGCTACACTGACACATCACAACACAAGGTGCACAGCCTGCATCAGGGCTCACCCTTGGTGTTACACAGTCTACGGGTTTGGACAAATGTACGTGACAAGTGAGGGTACTATGTGTGAGGACAATGGACGTGAGGGTTGTTTTCTCTTCATTGCCCTCTTTTGTTTATTGCCTGAGATGACAAAACGGGGTCCCAGCATTCAATTGCCGTACCTGGAGGGCTAGCACTTTTCTGAATGGAAGCATTAACTGCAAAAACTACTATTTTCCAGAGCGGGATCAACTCTTCTGACTTTTAAGACATGGCTGCCAGCTCTGTTTTGTGTTGTGGCAGTTCATGCTTTCCGATGTCTTTTCTTGAACACTAAGTCTCTTCTTGGAAGTGGGTAGAACGTCTCCTGCCAATATTTACGTCAGACTACATTTTTCCCTAAGGCCATCTCTGCTTGTAACTGATCTTGAACCCTTCAGTCACTGCACCATATGCTATTAGAGCTTATTCACGTTGCTGAGGTGAGACCAAGCATGAGCTGGGGGAGCGACTGGTGAGGGGTGTAAGGTAAATCTTCATTCAAGGTGAGAATTCACAGGCCTTGGTCCACTGAGCCATGTTTCCCATGATTACGTATCTGTGAGACAGCTGCTGTGAATTGAAACTGAGAAATTTTCTCAGCAAAGTGGAAGATTTAAAAAGAACCAAACTCTCCCTTCCCCATCTCTTTTTGCTACAGAATCTGTCACCTTCACAGCGACTGGTTTTTGGCTTGAGTACCCTGTGACAGGGCACTCATTGCCTCTCAAGCAATTTATCTCAGATCCAAGTGTGTCTACCTGACAGAAAATATTCCTTCTGTTGGTTAGTGTTAAGAATCTACTTAGCCAGCATTTTGGAAGAATCTTTAGAAATAATTTTTTTTTAAATATTTTATTTATTTATTTTTAGAGAGGGAGGAAATGATGGAGAGAGAAGGAGAGAAACATCGATGTGTGGTTGGCTCTCATGCGCCCTCTGCTGGGGACCTGGCCCACAGCCCAGGCGTGCGTGAGTAGGAATTGAACTGGTGACACTTTGGTTCGCAGGCCCATGCTCAATCCACTGAGCTATACCAGCCAGGGCTAGAAATAATTTTTAAAAGAGAAAATGTTTTAAAAGAGAGAGAGAGAAAATGTTGCGTGCTTTAAAAGTTAGATCATTGAATCTGAAGTTCATGAGCCTTACCCCTGTAAGTTACAGATCAGTTTAGTTCTTTATTCCTCAGGGAGTCATCTCTTCACTTGTTACTCCCGTCATTTTCTCCTGTTTTCTGCTTGGTGTCTTCCTTCTCTCTGCGTGTGCTTTTCATCTTTTTCCTCTGTCTCTCATGCATGTATTCCTCCTTAGGTGTTTTTCTATTTTGATGCCCTTTTCCCTAATTTACCCTTTCCCTTAATTTTAGTGAATCTTTATTAGGCACGTATTTCAGACTAAGGAGGGGGTTATTAAAAAATATAAGAAAATATTTGCCCTTCAAGAAAATAAGCTCCTCTGAAGAATCTAGTATCTCTCCTTTAATTAACCATAATAGAAAACAGTCACTTTTTCCTGGCTTTGTCTCATTCCTTGTAGTTAACCGAAAAAGAAAAAAAAAAGATTGAGTATATTGTATGTATTTCTTATTGCAAGGAACAAAAAGATAATCTATGTGAGATGTGACTTTTTTTTATCCTTTTAGTTATACTCAATTGGTTTTCCACCTTTTACATCAATGGACTTTGCGGAAGAAAACTAATTTCTTTATCTTCACATTGCTCCTTTTCTTCGGCAGACAGAAATGTTAGGAATGAGGCTCGGGCGCTGCAGAGACCCTACTGGTTTATCTGCCATATAGTGAGCAAGGCCGCGCAGTTGACTTAGAGTCAGACAGACACCTGCTGGGCTTTCGCAGCGTGAACTGTATGGAGCCAGTGCTGTTCAGACTCGAGCCTGTACTGAGTCACTGGGAGGCCTGGTTAAAGCACCCATTTCTGGGTCCACCCCCAGGGTTTTTGATTCAGAAAGTTAGGGGTGGGTCCTGAGAATCTACATTTCTAACTAGTTCCAGAATGATGTTGATGCCGGTGGTCCTGGGACCACATTTTGAAAACCGCTGCACTAAACTGAACCTCAAATAGGTGGGAAGCAGTTTTGCTAGTAGGTGATTGGTGGCAGGTCTCACTACCTGTGCTTATTTTTATTTTGTTCAGAACAGTGAATTTTAAAATAGTCCGCTACAAAATATTATTTAATATACTGTTCTTACTGAAATGTTTTTCTACTAGTGAAGAAAACGATTATTCTCAAGAGCCTCAGAACTTTGAACCTTGGCGTGGATCCAAAGGGCAGGAGGCCCCTTCCTTCGATGCTGCTCAGCGTTTGCACACTTCTCCCCAGCCATGTTGCGCACTGCTGGGCAGGCTTTAGGTCTTCTCTGACGATGCTGTTTTTCTAAGCAAAGGAGCAAAACACAAGCATGACTCCGATGATGAAATGTTGATTTTAAAGGCCTCCTTCTCTTACTGTTTTTGTAATTTAAAGAAACCAAATCTCTTCAAACTGCCCTCCTGGGCCTTTTCTTGACATCATGTTTGTTTGAGCTTTGGATGCAATAGTAACACCACGATTACTTTAAAAAGAGAACATAGCAACTTTAGAAGTCAGAGTTTCCTCTGGATCCAAACTGGGGACAGGCCAGCTGTTGTGGGTGTACATCCCTGTACGCACATATGTAGTGTGTGCCCATGTGCATGTGTGCAAGGGAGGGGTGGAGAATTTTGGAGCTACCCAACTCATGAAACATACAAATATTTCATTAAGATCTCTGAAGATCAGGTTGATAGATGGGTTCAGTGACACAGAAAGAATTTCCGAATTTAAAAATTCTTAAATTTAAATGTTATTTAATAAATTTAAACTCCCAAGAAAATAGTTTTTATTAATTTGCTGATTTTTCAGTCCATCCCAGTAATAGCAAATTTACTGCAGTGATTCTCATTTGAGAGCCTTTTTGATTTTCTGAAACTAAGCTGTTATAATACTTCTCATTTGAACCACAAAAAATAATAATTCATTGTGAGTCCTGGGAATATTTCACTTACAAATATTACACTACTTTTTAAATTTATTTAGCAGGCTTACCTTCAGACCCCACGTTAGTGGTACATTTCACATGTTTAGTATCATCTATGTGTAAGTTGGTGGTCGGGTGTGATCGAACTGGAAGGATCCTGACACACACATGTGACCAGGAGAGAGGGGTTCAACGTTACAACTACTGAGCAACAGGGAGTCTTGTCCCAACTCTGTTCCAAAGTACCTTTGTGACTTTCCCAAGAGGCAATTGAAGCAGATCACTCTGTCCACCTGTCTTCTTTACTCCTTCAGAGTAACTCAGCTTTTCTGGGAAAGGACAGAGACCCCAGAATTGAACTAATCAAGAAGGAATTCCTTGTCTGAGAATCAGATTAACCCAGACTAAAGTGAGTCTCATTCTCCCTGTTGAGTATTTGTAACCTGTTTCAATAAATGGCACATATTACACCACAGCACACACTTTATTTGTGGTCATTAAGAGAAGTAATAAAGGGGGGTGAGGATGTCTCATGATGTGTGATGGAGCTGATTTCTTCCCAGCATGAGACATCCCTCTGGTCCATATGTTAAAGAGAGACCGAATTTCCATTTCTGCACTAAACCCTAGTTCTGCCTTCCTAGGCATTAGAGGCTGAAATACAGGGAACGTTTTTTGTTTTGTTTCGTTCTTCTATTTGTTTTTTTATATGCCAGTCTTTGCAACTTCACTAGCTCTCCTTTGCTATGATTAAGGACAAATACTATGGCATGGAGTGGGTCCAAGAAAACAAACTGAAAAGGGGACAGAGAAAGGGTAGAGGATGACAGATAACAAAGCTCAGAGCCAGGGGAAGTGCTAAGATGAGAACAGAATACCCTAAGTGAAGGTAGTAGAGACCAGAGCCTGAGGAACTATCTTCAGAAAGGCCAGAGTGAGGCAGGATTTCCAAAGCCAGAGCCAAAGGAAGACTAGTCAGATGGCTCACAGCAGTGACCCCAGGAGACAGCTGGAGTAAAGGCCATGTAGCAAGTGCATCCACAGTGGCTCTTCCCTGACTGAGCGTGAGAATCATCCATAGCTTTGGAAAAATGCCAGTGCCTGGAGAGCTATATGTCTAACAAAGGCATAAAAATTGCAGGGTAATAGTTACCTCTGGTACAGGCAAATGGGTGACTAGATGAGGAACACATAGGTAATAAGCTACTTGTCATGTTCTGGCTCTTAAATCAGGTGGTAAGTTCACGTGTATTTGTAATATTATTAAAATTTAATTAAAAGAGATACATGCATGGACAGTGATGACTGTGCCATGAATCACATATGAAGATTTGAACCTAACAAATTCTAAGCACCTGAGATCTGATTTAAAATTGCTAATGCACAGAGCTTACCATCAAACATTCTGGTTTAAGTGGTGCAAGGTAAAGTCCAGCCATCGATATGTTTTAAAAGCTTCCCAGATGGCTCATGCACAGCCAGGTTTGGGAACCTCTGTGGTATGAGAATACAGAGGAGAGAGTGACTGATTACACTCCCAGAGGCAGGAAAAAACCAGGGCTGGGAAGACTTCACAGAAGGTGGCATTTAAGCTGGACCCAGAAGCATGAATATGACCTGGAGAAATGCACAAGGTATTTCTAGGCAGGGAGAGAACTGCAGCAGGACCTGGAAGGTGTAAGGATTTGTGGCTGTTCAGAGCTGCGGGTCAGCATGCAATGGTTGTGTGAGGCTGTATCGAGGGTGTGCGGAGAATGGGTAGAGAAGAAACTGGGCGGGAAAATAGATTGGGGCAAATTACACACTGCCTTGAGTGTTATGTAAGAAATTTAAATTTTTATTGCAGGCAGTGGAAAATCATCAATAATTTTTAATCAAGGAAATGATTTTTAAAAATTACTTATATTCTAGAAATATAATTTCTGAAAAAGCACAGAAGAAAAAACATTATGGAAAGAAATGGAAAACAGTGCTTTCACTACTAGGCTACCCAGTAAACCAGACAAGAAATAGTCGGGGTCTGATTTTAAAAAGTGGTGGTGAGAATGAGGGATGGGTTTGAGAAACATTTTGCAGGAAAAATTTATACAACAAAGAAAAAGGATGGTGTTCACTCTTCTGGCATGGTGGACTAACTCGGTAGTAATAATTTTGACCAAGCTAAAGAATGAGGAGAAGAATGCACTTTGTTAAGTGTTGAGCTGGAGGTGTCCATGGTAAAGGCACTCAGTAATAAGGTGCAATTGGGGCTGAAGTTCTGGCAAGAAGTCCAGGACGGAGATACAGACCTAGAAGCACTCAGGGAATATGTGAAGCCATAGAAAGTACCCAAAGAGTTCTAAATAAGTGAAGAGAAGTTGGTAGCAGGTGAGACCCTGGGGACCACTAGTCTTTAAAGGATGAGCAGAGGCATAGGAATTTATATAAGAAAGAGATGGAGCTGGAAAGAGTTATAGGGAAAAAAACAAAACAAATTCAAAACCAGACAACTAATGGAGTCAAGAGAGGAAAACTGCAGCAAGATGTGAGGATCAACAAGAAAAGTGGCTTGGCTCATAAGTGGGGCACTGAAGAACTAATAGCAGTCTAGTATGGCTAAGAAAATCCTGTGGCTTTCTGTGCTATGGAACGGGTGAGGCTTAAGTGAGCAGGGAAGTAAACAGGAATTTCCAGCTGGGAAGACAGTTGAGATGTAGAGCCCTAGACAGGTATCTCCTTTGGTTAGAGCGCTGTCCTAAGCTAAGGTTGCAGGTTCGATCTCTAGTCAGGGCACATTCAATCATCACCCCATGAATTCATAAATAAGTGGAACAACAAATTAATCTCTCACTCTCTCTCTTCGCCTCTCCTTAGGGGCTGATGAATGCAGAACCCTGATGTCCAGGCAACCTACAGCCCTTCCTCAGCCCAAAAGATATTCTTCAGTGATTCGAAGAATGTAATACTTGTTTTGTGACCACTTCCCAGTCACTAGGCACAGGAGCAATCGGAATGCCCCCTCTGCTGGTAGAAGGTCATGGTCCAAGATGACAGGTAAACAAAAGGTCAGAGGCAAAGGGCTCTCAAGGATGCCAACTGGCTTGTGCGTATAAGGTGATTTTTCACATTCCCTCAGTCAAGTCTCTTGTTTTGTAACAGTTCAGTCATGGATTTTACTGGAGTAGACAAGCATGAAATGAATTTTCCAGAGAAGTTTCCAAAGTGGGGGAAAGTTCATGGCTCAAGTGCGCCAGTGGGTAATGAAACAATACTGTGAGCTTCTGTTTTTCTTTATAAAGAGAGCTTTTCAGTTTTTAATCTGAATCTAAAACTTGAGCTGTGTCCCCAACTCTCAGAACTGTGTTATTCTCTAACCCTATTGTTGCAAGTTTACTTTATGTGACTTCCAAATTGCCTGAGTGTTTTATGCTGTTTCTACTCGGCACCAGGATATTGCTTGGAACATGCACCTGCTGGCTTCCCTTTGCTCTTGAGACTTCTAGTTTGTGATTCTTGTCCAGCCCAGATCACAGCCACCTAAAGGAATTCATTTAGAGCAAACTTAGCAAGGAATGCTTGACTTATTTAACCAGCAGAGAATCACTCACTATTAGCTTTTATTAGACTGTTGTTTATTATCAGGAATTCATCTTTCGTTTATTTAAAACCAAATGCTTGGTTTTCAGGATAAAAAAACAAAACTAAAAACTCACCATCACTTTCTGCTTTGCGCATTCCCTACTCAGCCATTGTCTTTGATATACAAACACAGAAACTAATGTAAGTCTCCCAAGCTTAGAAGAAAATAAATAAAAGTAGAAATACAGCTTTACAAAGCAAACAAAAAAAACTTTGATTCATCTTAATCCACTGCCTATCCAAACTGCTTGTTCTTAACCATGGCCTCACAGTCTGACCTTGAGTAAGTTATTTAATTAATCACCAAGACTCAATGATCTCAAAATTGGAATAATACCCATTGGGAAGGGTTGCTATAAGAATTAATTAAACTAAATGCAGACAACTATAAATGAACAACAATAAAGTAATTAAAAAAAGAATTCATTAAACTACTGTATGTAAAGCACAGAGCACACAACACAATAAATGTCTGCATCTGTTTTCTTCAAATTGCCTCTTGGAATTACTCTTTTATCTTTATTAAAATTACCACCATCACTTGGGGAAGAAAGAGAATAGAGGCTCCAGAGAAGAAGCAGGCAAACCTCTTTAACTAGGAGGTTAACAAGCACAAGTCCAGAGAAGACACATCTTTAGAAAAGGTTTGAGAGGGAGGTCCCCAGAGTCTCTTGCCATGCTGATTGGTGCAGGTCTTCCCCTTTATGAGGCCAGTCTGTACAGACTGGAGTAGGTGGCTTATTTTCAAATGTCCAAATTTGAACAAAAGTCTTCAAGGCATACACAGAAACAGGAAGACTGTTGCCCAACCAAACCAAAACAAATCTCCAGAAACTGACCCTAAAGAAAAGAATATCTATAAGTTACCTGATCTCAAAAAGATCCACACACTCATATTCATTGAAACATTATTCACAATAGCCAAGAGGTGGAAGCAACCCAAATGCCCATTGACAGATGAATGGATAAACAAAATGTGATATATAGATACAATGAAATACTATTTAGCCTTTTAAAAGAAGGAAATTCTGTCACATGCTACAACATGGGTGAAACTTGAAGACATTATGCTAAGTGGAATATGCCAGTCAAAAAAAGACAAATATTATATGATTTCACTGATGTGAGCTATTTTAAACAGTCAAATTCATGGAAACAGAAAGCAGAATGATAGTTGCTGGGGGCCAAGGATGGGAGAAATGGAGAGCTGTCATTTGATGGGTAAAGAGCTTCAATTCTGCAAGAAACTGAAGAAGCTCTGGAGTTCTGTTGCACAACAGTGGGAACATCATTAACCCTACTGAACTGGATCCTTGAAAAGAGTTAGGATGGTAAATTTTACTTTATGATCTTTTTACCATAATTAAAAATAAAAAATAGAGATATTAACTTGAATTAAAGAAAAAAGTTACCACTATCAAAGTACAGATTATTATTTTATTACATTTTGCGTCCTTATTGTAGAAATGGCATCATGGTAGGACTCCAAGCTTACCTTTTTACAACCCATCTTGCCTGATGCCTTCAAGAATTTCTCTTTCTAAAACATCGCTTCACCTATGCCACCTTCCCTCAAGGTTTCCAAAAGCTTCTTACTGCCTATTCACACTGCAGTCTGAAGTTCAAAACCCACAGCAGTTTTATTCCATTCATTTACCCATGACTGTACTAAATGCTCCCTTGTTTCAATCAGAGCACCCCTTTACACTTTTTCCCAGGGATAGAGAAGTCTAACTTAATTTTTCTAACTTTGTTTTTGTACATGTGTCTTTCTTCATAGTCCCTTCTCAGTTTTCACATCTATATCAAAATTCTATGCATCCAACAAGATTTAGCAGACGTCCAACCCCTTCCATAAAATGACTCCCAACTTCCCCAGTCTATACTCACTGATATTCTCCCTCGGTGCTCTGGGTGCCCTAGTAATCCCCATGATGGTTCCACACTTTTCATGGCTAAAACATACTGGAAACCCCATGTACATGCAATATACATACTGATGCTCATTCTCTTGATTGCACAGCCCATTCAAGAGGCTGCATTCAAGCTGCTGACCCACACTCCAGGCATGGCACCTCTTCAACACTCTGTCTTCTTTTCTCTTGCCCTTCCTTCTTTTCTCCCAATAAAAAAGTATTCCACATAGAATCTTTTATCTTGATGAGCAAAGTTTCATATTTATTATTTTTTTCTAATACATGTTAGAGATACTTCTTTTCTATTTTCTGGAGTGTTAAATGTGACGTTGTGACTTTTGGCTTTTGCAGGAATTTCCTCAAGCCGGGATCCCGGATTGCTGAGTTGTACGTTTGAAGCAGCATACTTGTGAGCTGAAACTTGGCTTTGTTTTTTACTTTAGGTTTACACACAAAAACTTTAATGATGCAATGTGTCACAAAACACAGACGATTCAATATTCACTTGTTAAGAACACTACATTAGTGTTTTATAAGTATAATTTTGCATCCCAAGGTATTGTTGTAATAAATTCCATATTAGCATCTTTATTTTGTGATTCTTGAGAATAAGAAGAGTTAGCATCACTCAGTCTTGGGACCAATGTATTTGAAATTCAGTAAACACAAATGTTGTTAATCTTGCAGCATTTCTGGAATCCCAGTTATTGGAAAGTTCACATACAAACAAGAGCTTCCATAGCTATGACCACATTCCCAATTCAGTTAAAATAAAATTCATAAAAGTGACAAAAAATAGAAAAGACTAAACTTTGCTAGTGAAAGTCTAATTGTTCTCATTACTTATCTTCAATTATTTGTTATCATTAAGGAATATATTGCTTAAAAGCTAAGACTTAAAAGCTAGGAGCATCCTCTATTTTGTTAAAGTTCTATGTCCTCTTTGAACCCAAGCTGAAAAGGAAACATATTCCTATTGTAATATTTTACCAAGGAGTAGACTGGCAGACAATGAAGGAAAAACAAACACATTGAATAATCTAAGAACAGATTCATTCATTCCACAGATACTTATTGAATATCTATTGTGCAAGGCATTGTTCTAGACAGCGGTGATGCAACTAATAATAAGACAGAGCAAGTCCCTGCTCATGGAAACTCACATTCTTGTAGGCGATGAAAGACAACAAACAAGGAAACAAACACATCTGTAATTACAACCTGCAGTAAGGGCTTTAATGGGAGAGAACTGGGTGTGGTGATGAGAAGGAGCACTTCTTCTGAATTGAGTCATCAGGGAAGTTTGATCTCTGGGGCTAATAACATATACATTAAGACCTGACAAACAAGAAGGAATCAGCTCTGTGACGGGATAAAGGGGAAACCGTATACCAGGACCCCAAGGCGGAGGAGAGAAATGAGGCGGTAGCCATAAGGAGATGGTGGGGCCAAAGGAGAGTTTTTGTTTGGTAGGTGATATTTGTACCCACGTGAAAATGACAGAGTTTGTTATCTAAGCAAGTGAAGGCAGCACTGTCACACCTGGGAAAGGCTCCAGGTGGACACTTGTATCCTCAGCAGTCTTTTGACTTCTGTAATAAAAATATTCACTCCAGCCAAGCTATCATTTAGAATAGAAGGGCAGATAAAGTGCTTCCCAGATAGTGTCAAGTTCAAGGAGTTCATCATCACCAAGCCCTTATTATATGAAATGTTAAAAGGACTTATCTAAGAAAAACAAGATAAAAAATAAGAACAGTGAAATGACAACAAACTCACAGTTATTAACAACCGAATCTAAAACAAAAACAAAAACAAACTAAGCAAACAACTAGAAGAGGAACAGAATCACAGAAATGGAGATCTCATGGAGGGTTATCATCAGGGGAGTGGGTGGGGAGAGAGGGGGAAAAGGTTCAGGGAATAAGAAGCATAAATGATAGGTAAAAGATAGACAAGGGGAGGTTAAGAATAGTATAGGAAATGGAGAAGCCAAAGAACTCATATATATGACCCATGGACATGAACTAAAGAGGGGGAATGTGGGTGGGAGGGGGTGTGCAGGGCAGAGGGGAATAAAGGGGGAGAAATGGGACAACTGTAATAGCATAA
>VMDR010019967.1:0-17918 GCA_007922815.1 Macrotus californicus | reverse complement strand
TAAAATTCCCACTTCACTGTTATGTGCTTGAAAGTGGGTTAACAGAACTTAATCCTGAAAGTTATTATAGGATCACAATCACAGCCAATGAAAGGTCACTATACTTTGAGCTTTCCATTTCCACCAATGGACTCTTCATTTACAACAGCCTCTCCCAAGTCCGTAAGAGAGTGGTCCTCTCCTTTGTTTCTTTGGACTTGGGGTGGTTCCTCATTAGGCACACATCCAAAGTTGCAATTCTTTGCTATTCCCAAATAAACTCATTTTACTGGAGAAGTAGCTAGCTATTTATTAAAGGTCAGCAATATATAATGCTTAAAGGTCCTTACCCTCTGCAATATTTACAGGTAAAATCATACAACGTCTGGGATTTACTTCTAGATAATCCAGTGAGGAGCAGAAAAGAGGTGGATGAGAAGATAATGAAGCAATATTAGGCATAAACTGACAGTTATTGAACCTGAGTAATGGGTAATTGCTATTACTACTCTCTGCTTTCATACAGGTTCAAGTTTTGTATAACAAAATGTCTTCAAAACAGGGCTTACTATCTGGCACATAAATAGCTATTCAATATGTTAGTTATTATTTTAATTATTAATATTAATATGACTGTCATCTTAGGATATACAAACTAAACTCTTTGGATCCAACTTAGTCTTTACATGGAAGTCACATGGAATTTCACTGATGTCATGAGATAATTAATAAGGGAATTAGATTTATAATATTAATATACACTAATAGTAACTGAAATCAAAAGCTGACCAAGAAAAAAGTGAGGTAGAAAGCCCTGCTTGAGGCAAATTAGTCCTAAATTCAATAGGGAAGAAGGCTTTATTTTTGCTTTCATCAGCGAAACTTACCAACATATTGTTCTGCCTATCTGATAATGAAAAGGGAAAAATATCAAGAAAGCCAAAACTCTAGGTCAACAGAGGGTTAGCAACAAGAAATGTCACCCCAAGGGTTGAACACACAGGGTAAAAATCTCAGGGTGAGAAATGCTCAGAAATACTTGAATTTGGTATTCATGTTATAGTTGAGCAGGCCCTCAAATACTTAATATTTGCGTTCTTTACTTCTTTCACCTGAAAATGGGGTAATAATTTACCTCCTGGGAGAGCCGGAACAAACATTCAAGGACAGGAAAGTATTTTGAAATGATAAAACATCTAAAAATGTTGTACCTCAAAGCTTTCTTGAGGACTATGAGGTAAGTCAACCATGAGATAAAATGATGAAGAAAGTTCTTTTAAAGCCTAGTGTTAAATAAATATAAACATAAATGTAGAAATTGGAATCATTAAGTAGAGCGAGGTAAATGAAAATTACAAAGCAGTAATTTTTTTTCAAAACAAATTGACCTCATAAGATGATTGGGAGTTTCTTGTTGAGTCTTTAGCTGTTAAAAATAACATTACAGCCCTGACCTAGTAGCTCAGGTGGTTTGAGCATCGTCTTGACATGCCAAGGTCATGGGTTCAATCTCTGGTTAGGACAAATACAAGAACCAACTAGTTAATGCATAAGTAAGTGGAACAACAAATCGATGTTTCTCTCTCCTTTCCCTCTCTCGCTCTCTCTAAAGTTAATAAATGAACTTTTTAATGATATTACAGAAAAATATTAAATTATTTAATGAATTAAAAAGAAATTCACTGAAAGTGAAAACAGCAGGTAATAAAAGAACATTAAGGAATTATTGCATTATCTCATTGAGTAATAGCTATAGATATAGTTAAACAAATATGATATATAGGTGTTTCCCTTCTATACCATGCATATGTATTTCTATAGAAATACATAAAAACATACATATGTAAGTATATATGTGTGTATATATTTATACCTGAAATACATAAACCATAATAATTATAAGTGGTTATTTTCCCTTGTTTTCTAAATTTTTAATTGATATTTTGTTTCCATAATAGAAAAACTAGGATTATTTAAAATCATTTTTTATTGGGGTAGTTTTCAATATTTTGCTCAGATGGGACTTGAAGACCTGTGCTCTGTATGACTTGCCTTTGTTGTTACTGTGCAGGATTTTGATGAATTTGCCTCAAGATAATGTAATAATTAAACAAACAAACACAGCTGAATTTTGTCTGGTATGAGTCTGGCATTCAGATTCATTAATTTAATTTCTCTTAATATTTGCTCATAAGAAAAACAGAAAGATCATCTTTGCACGATTCTTCAAAATGAACAATAGTAGCTTTGCTTTCCATGCTTTTTCTACTCTTTTACCCTTAATTCTTCATAAGAAATGTCAGAATTCTTCACATTACATCATTGCATTCGCTTCTCCTGTGACATTTTCCCTCTGGGCCATGGACTGTGTTTGGGTTCTGCCTCAAAACTCTGCTGAGGTACCAGGAGGAGATATTTTCACCTTTAGGGCTTACCTGAGGAAAAGTTCAAGCCATCGTGCTGCTTGTTGACTTGAAGCGATAGGGGACAGAGAAACATTTTTGCACTTTTCCGGCTATGTCTGGAAAATGACATCACTATCTGAGCATGTCTCATGGTCAAAAGAGCTCTGGGAAAAAAGAGACTGCGTTCTGACCTCAACCACTAAAACGACATTTAAAAGTGATTTAATCCCTCTGAGCCTATTTCCTCAATTGTTAAGTGGAGATGAATGGAATTTAATCTACACACCGCACCCCCACTCGACCCTCTGCCTCCCGCCCGGTTGCCAGTCACCGGCCATGTGATGACGGGGAGCCAGTGCCCCAGGAGCGGGAATGGGCAGTGACAGGGGAGAGAGGGCAGTAGCATTGCTGGAGCTCGCCACCATCCGTTTTGATTATTTAACATCATAGTCATTGCCTGAAATGACTTTTGTTACCTAAAATGTGTTACGTGTTATAAGATTTGTTTGTGACATAAATGTACTTTTTATAAAACATTATTTATTGTTCAGATTTTTATATAGAATTCTAAACTGTGAAAAACACTATGGAATATGTAAAAAATGGGAAAGCAGCAATGTTCCTTTTCAAAATTGATCAAATTAAGCATGTCCTTGTTAATGAAAAAACAAATATTACACTCCCAAGGCCAAATTTTGCTCATTTATTCCAACAAATAATATTCTAATCTTCTGTGTCTGCATGTGCTTGGAAACTCAGTCATCTGTAAAGCAAGTGCATTGGAATGTAAACTTGACCGACACAGTATTTGTAAGAAAATAAATACATGCATTATAGAAGCAGTGGATCTAAGCTACACACCAAACTATAACCCTCCAGATGTTTTCAGATTATGTAATAAGTAGATAATGATGAGAGAACAGGTTTTGAGGAGGGAGTTGACAATGAACGGTGACAGGGGTGGAGCTCATCCTGCTGCTGGTTCAGACCTACTAAGGAAAGCATGGTCCAACACCAGACCAGTGTCCTCAAGAAAACATAAATTCCATGTTTGTCTTTGTGGAATTGAATCAAAATTTACTATAGAATTTATGTAATGAGCAAATAGAGGGCACTCACTCTGTGTAAGTGACTCCAAAGTTTTTGTCCCCCAGGGGACATTTGACATTATCTGGAGACATTTTTGACTGTCACAACTAAGGAATGCTACTAGCACCCAGTGAGTAGAGGCCAGGGATGCTGTTGAATATCCTACAGTACACAGAACAGCTGTCCAAAACAAAGAATCACCCAGCCCAAACGTCAACAGTGCCGACACCAAAATCCCTTCACACACTAGAAACCAATAACACAGACAAGAACCACCTTCAAGAGCTTAGAGCCTGGCAATGAAGATGAGGCAGGTACTCAATAAAATGGGCAATGCAAAAAGAGCTATGAGAAATATGGAGGAAAAATTACTTATAGTTTCAAGGATCAGGGAAAAGTTGGAAAAATAATACTGTAAATATCCATTTTAACATAACTAAAATAACTAAATTTAAAGGCCCTACTTATTTTTATGTTTTTTCTATAAATAAAGATAAATCAACCACCAAAGGCTTATTTAAAACATCCTCTCTATTTCTGAAACTGTATTAAATTCCCTGGGAAGACAAAGCTGAGGAAAACATAGTCGCTGTTCTCTGGAACCCAGAGCAGAGCTCCATCTCCAGCTCCACATTAACACTCTCAAGATTCATCCCTTCCAGGATGTCATGAGTGCTAGTTAAGCACCGAACGCTGTGCAGCACAGGACTTAGATGGGCAAGGTTCCTGCCCTTGCAGAAGACACTGTCTCTTGGGGGGGAGAGACAAAACTCAAACCAACTAATGTGTGATTTTCATGTAATTTCTGTTTCCAAAAAGATGGGAGTATAGTCCAAAAATCCTGAAAATCTCCTCACAACAAAATACCTAAAAATTCTAGTTAAATATTACATTCTTTTTGAAACCTAGCTAAGTAAAAGGGAAAAAAAAACAAAAAACTATATGAAACCTCTAAGGGCCCAAAACAAAGGGGAACTGAAAACCACAGTAGTTAGTGTGAACTGAAAATGAGGTGCCTAGAGTTGGAGGGGGAGAGAGAGGGGGAGAGAGAGAGAGAAAGAAAGTGTTTATTAGTTTCAGAAACTAATAAATTTTAATGGCCATGTAGGAATGGAATGGATGTGACACCTCAGTTCCCAGAGATTAGGATCTGGAATTGAGACCCCTGAATAAAGACCCCTACGACCCTTGGCCTTAAAAAAAAGGCATAGGAAAATAAGAAGAAAGCTTATTCATCCTGGCCTGGCTCTGGATGAGGAAAAAAAAATAGCCTATTCTGAAAATTTATGACCACAAACCAGTTTTCAGTAGGTTTGATGAGCGATTCTATACCACTGTATCGTCTGAGAGACCCCAATCCAAGATGTTCATACAAAAAGGCCACTATAGATAATCCCTACAGAATAGGATACCCAACAGGAGCAAATGTTGATGCACACAGTCCATCCCTTGTGACCCAGCCGTGTCTCTTCATGGCTCGGGGTAAAGCAGTGTCCAGCATTGTGATGCTTTACTTTGCATTGCTTGCCATCCTTCTTCCTTTATCTTTTGTCAGAGCCTCACTGCCCTGGGATTGTACCTAGCAAATAAAGCTTAGAACATAATCCTTGTCTCTGGTTCTTCTTTCTAGGTAACCTAAGCTAAGTTAGGGAGCCTTGTAAAAGGAGGCCTATTTGAGGAGTTCTCATTCTAAACTGAGCCTGAAGGATAAGAAGGCTGTGCAAACTATAGAAGGAAAGAGTAATCATCCACATGGAGAGAGAAGCATGGCCAGAGGCTCTGGTGTGAAGCAGAGCACAGCACCTTCAAGAGACATAAGGAAGGTAATGGCAGAGCATGGGAAAAAGGAGTGTGGAAAGTCAGGTAGAACAGAGGTCTCGGGCCTGGATTTGGTCCACAGCTCAGTGTGTGTGTGTGTGTATGTTTTAATTAGTTACCAAAAGTTGAAGATAAGGCAATATCATATAATAATTTCTGGATTTTCAAAAAATTCAACAGATCTGGCATCAGTGGGCCTGCATTCCTACATGGCAAGCAGCAGTTGGATCCACCCCTTTGAGACAGCCCAGTGACTCACCGTCCCAACCCAGTCTTTTTGTTCATTTATGTTGGCAATTTAGCCTCTATCTACGGGAGTTTGAATTTACAGCTCCTACTTTAGGACTTGGTAGGTTATGGTTAAAAAAAAGTTGGGTTTTACTCTAAGACAAGGATAGCCCTTAAAGTATTTTAAGGGAGGGAATGCTGTAGTCTGATTTATATATACTCCAAAATGAGGGGAGAGAACAAAGAATGGAAAAGAGAATACAAATGAGGAGACTTGCAGGAATCTGAGTGAAAGATTACAGTGGTTTGAAACAGAGTGGTAGCAACGGTAACAGAAATAAATGGATTTGAAGTGTGCACTGGAAGTAGAAAACCCAATATTTACTGGCGTATCAAATATTGAAGGTGAAAGAGCAAATCGAGTGATCTGTACTGTGTTATGAGGAAACTGAGTCTTCTGTGGGCAACAGCTGAAGGGACACTCATTGATAATCTTTCATACATGGGGAGCTTAACCTGTACTGTACAAACAAAAGAAACTCGAATGTCCTTAAGGAACTTGAACCCTATTGGTAGAGATAGGATTGATGCAAATATATGTACTTATAAGTTAAACAACTTATCAGATAGAGAACTATAACTACCAGAATAATAACAACAGTTGTTAACATTCATTGAGGGTATATCATGTACACTGAGTACATGATATACCCTCATGTCACTGGGGTAGATTCCCAGTGAATTCTCACAATACTACCAAGAGTTAGGCATTCTTATCATCCCCATTTTAAACATGGAAAAATAAAATTTTGCCAGGCCTGGTGGCTCAGTTGGTTGAATCATCAAACTATGAACCAAAAGGTTGTGGGTTTAATTCCCAGTCAGAGCACATACCTAGTTTGTGGGTTCCATCCTGGTTGGGGCGCATACAGGAGCCAACTGATCATCGTTACTCTCACATCGATGCCTTTCTCTCTCTCTCTCTTTCTCCTCCCGCCCCCCATTCCCTTTTTCTCTAAAATCAGTAAATATATCCGGTGAGGATTTTAAAAATCTTAAGGAAGTTAAGTAACTAGTGCAAAATCATACAGCTTGTAATTGCCAGAGTTGGGGTTTGGGCCCAGGCAGACTGACTTCATTGGCCATTTGCTTACTCAGTACCCTACACTGCTTTTATATACATTTAGTGGGGTCACAAATTTACCTGCATACAGCAACTTAGCCACACAAAGAAAAGTGTAAGTCTTTAATTTGACTGAAACTGCTCTGAGCTTCCTTACAAGCCTCTACTAGTTGGTCCGAGGGGAGGGAATTAAACTGTCCTCAAGACTGATTAAAACTTAGCTCCATTCACTAAATGAAACAACCCTTTAGGTAATGTTCTGACCTGTCTGGGAATAAATGCAGATTGCTCAGGCTTCCATCACATTCGTGTGCAGCAGCACATATGTATACACATACACAAATCTGATCTCCATGATACCGTCTGGATGGCGTCTGAAATGCTGTGGCTTCTATGTAGACAGAGAACCACTGAAATTTCCCACCTTTAGGCTTGACGCCCAGGCCCACCTCATTGCTGCTTCCCCTTCTGGCACTCGTGACTAAACGCCTCTGCTGGAATCAGCCCTGATCTGGTCCCTTAGCTCACTATAATCTTGGTGGCATTCTGTGGTTAATGGAGCCCCACCTCGGTGCTCGGCTGTGCTGCTGAGCTCCTCACATCTGTGATAGTTCTTACATCCAAACCTCTGGCCCAGCAGTCCACCTCCTGCCTCTGCTTCAGAACCACTTCCATCTCAGTAGGCTCCCTGGTTAGGTTGACAATAAAATTTATCATCCAAATTGAGACACTTGTGAGCGTCAGGAAGGTATATTGTAGTTACACTGGAGTAAATACCTGGAGTAAACTGAGACAGCCTCAGGCTGGGACATAGGGCAGGCCCAAGTGGGCTCTGAACTTAGCTGCTTTGCAAGTTCCTCTTTGGAAGTTTCAAGAAACCCTGGGTTCTCTTTATGCTACATGGGATGGAGGACAAGTCCAAGAAAGCTTAACTTTGAGAACTCTTCCAGGCCCCATTGAACAGCCAAACTCCATCGTGGGATCGAGTCCCATGTTCTTCCAGGTTAGCCCAAAGGCAATCTCTCCCAGATCCAAAATGGAAATGGCCTCCCACACAACTATGCACCATACCTGCTCCTCTTCCAGGAAAGCCCAAGAAAGGAAATGGCTCAGATGCACAGAGGAAGAGGCATCTTCTCTTCACTATGGGAAAACTGTGACCCAAGTTTTCCAAACATTCCTGTTGTTAAGTTAAGTCAAAGTTAAAAAAAGATGAGGGTAGGAGTTAGGAGGGACTTTTAACCCCACAAAGCCTTGCTTTCAAACCTAGTGTCTTGTTAAAGAAGTCCAGCGCCTCTTCAAGACTCAGTTTCAGAAGTAGAAGACTGTGAATGAAAAAGACTTAAGGCCGGAGGTAGAAACAAAATGCATTGGTTTAACACTTGCAAAATAAAATAACTAACATGTAGAAGGCTGTCCATTCTCAGCCATGTTCTGCCTATCATAAGAGAACTACTTAATATCATTGAAAATTAAGATTCTTAACACAGACTGTATTAGCCAACTAAACAGATGTCCTTTATAATATATTCTGTCCAGATCATTAGATATTCAGAGACTAAGGTTTACCTGCTTTTAGATCTCAGATCCTGTTCTGAATTTTCTATAGTTCTGTGATTTTTATCTTTGAAAAGCCAAAAAATATTATATATCAGGTTTCCACTTAGGACTTTGCTTACTCAATGAAGTATTTCGAACCTAAATTGCAAGTCATAATGTTTTAGAGTGCCATTAAATGGCTTTCCAATATTGAACAGGGACTCCTGAGAGGTCCCCGAAGCTTGTGATATTTCACAAGGGCATTCTAATGGATTCATTGTTCAATTTATTCTATTTAGTGCCAGACAGTGGCAACAATTGTATCTTGTACATACTATCCCTTTACTTGACTTTGAATAACCCTAACTAAAAAAAAAGTTCTCTCTACCCATGTGCGAGTTTCCAAACATAAGCAGAAAAGTACACAAATGCTGAGTAATCAAGGTTATGGAAATACCAAACAAGAAGCAGCCAGATGGAGTTTGTCTGGAAAAGTTTTATAATGCCTTTATGATTAACAAACCTAAGGAAAACATCTGAAGCTCCTCTGAAATGTTAAGAATGAACTATTGGAGAACAACTGTGCTTCAAATAGTAGCAAAGAATGTGAGGCAGTATCTCACTTGGCGAATAAAGGAATCCTACACTCCCGATAAATTATTTAGAAAGAAGCAGAAGGCTGAGTTCCATAAGTTTAGAAGGATTTCTTTATACTTTTCTACGAACTCATCAACTCAAGCCACTCCCTCCAAATCTTAAATCCCTGGAATTGCAAGGTAACTAACGCCTTAGGAATTTGCATTGCATGACTGAATATTCCCAGAAAGGCAGCTCCATGCTGCAGATTCAGATCTGATGGGACTTCACAAAAGGACACTGTATGACAATCTAGAGAGTTCTGTGAGATATCTCTAGACACTTCATGTCAATGAAAGGACCTTAAAAAGCCAAGGAAAGGAGACGTTCTGTTTTGTAAATTGTAACAGCATCAACTCTCACTCACTGAGCATCCACAGTAAGCTTGTTCCTTGAAATGGAAATGTATGTTTTTCCATCCTTCCGAGATATTTCATGTCCTTCATGTGGTGGATGTATAACTAGATACACACAATTACAACTAAAAAACACAAAATAGGATTAGGACAAAGAACCACAAATATTCTTCTCGAATGCAATAGCTAACGAGGAAGGGAAATTTGTTTTGGCAGTCTGGGCAGATCAGAGATGCAGATAGGTGAATATTAGACAGACAGTGTACTGCATACATAAAGTGGAAATTAGCCAGTTCTTAAATATTCATGATCATAAGGACAGAAATTGTGTAGGTGACTGAATATATCTATGAGATCCTCAAATTTTATACAAAATCCAAAAATCCCACCCTTTCATATCTCATCATCAATGCCCCTAAACCACAGGGCTTAAATCAGAGTTTCATCAGCCAGTTGACCGGAAATCAGTCTAAGCTGTCACTACGGGCAAGCTGTCAATGCTGGGAGAAAGGGCCTGCCCGCCATTAGAACGGCAAGTAAGGGGTCTCTCACTGGTCCATATTTATGGGAACTGATTTATAACTTTAGAAGCACCCTCCACCAGTCCCCTGCTTGACATGCTGGATAAAAAGTCAAAGGTGTCCTCTCTAGCAAGTGCAAGTCTCCACCCCACAACCCTTTTTTTCTTGAGCTCCCAAAACCCCACCCAGAAGCCAAGGGTCAAGAGCCTGCTTTTTCCCCTGGTGCGCCCAAGGCAACCTCCCCTCCTACAACCAATGCTCCACCCTCCTCTTCCTTCTGCACCTCCAAAGGAGCACCAAACAAATAGTAAACGGAGGTCTTGCTACGGGTCGCATGTGCATCACACAGTGGTTCCGTGATTGAATGGCTGCAGACCTGGTACCCAGCCCTGATCTAGGAACTTGCTGAGAGCTGACTCTCGGACTTAAAATCAGTCTGACTGCACAACCGTCTTCTCAGGTCACTACAGCGAAGCAGCAGACCCGCAGGAAAGTAGACCATCCCTAACGCAAGGAACAGGCAACAGGGCCTCTGGCCCTAGGCCCCAGCACCTTTGAAGATCCTCACCTACTGTCTGGGTTGCTTAGATTCAAGAAAAGCAAAATTTTCTTGAAGTATAATTAGAGATTGTATATCATTTATTATAACTCTGAGTGCAGAGTCTCTAATGTAATATATATGCGTACTGTGGACTTTCAGACGTTTTTCTAAAATTCTTTTCATGAAGTTATTATGTATGGAGTTGTGGAACTCCCTGTGGTAACTATCATTCATTCCCCCTCTTCTCTTTTTCCAATTAATGAAGTTTTGATAGTAGAAGTTATTGAGTAAGAAATAGAAGAGAGCCCCCACCCCAAAAGGGAAAAAGATTAGACAAGCCTCAATTCAAATATACGTTACTAAAAAATCAAGACACTGAAGTATACAAATGTACAGAAATGTGAAGGAGAGCAGGAATAGTTCTGGGTAAGCGTGTGGTTGGGTGAACAAGTGATGTGGTGAAATCCAAGGCCTTGTCATTAGTGTGTAAATAGCTGTGACTCAGTTTCAGTGGAAGATAACCAGGTAGGCTGACAGATTTACATCTGGTCTTCCTTCTGTGATTAGTGAGATTTGCAAGAAGCTGAATCAAGCCTAAAATAGATACTACACTGCCAAGATGTGGCCGAGAGGACTGGTTGTCCACAGTAACCCTTTCTAACTTTTCCCATAACAACTGATTACGGATTACCCAGCTCCTGGTATTTCCCAAACTTCCTTGCAGTCAGATGCGGCCTGGGCCTCGTGACTAAGTTCTCTCTGCACGACGAGCAGGAATATTGTGTGCCTGTTCTCCTTCGGGCCCAAGACAATGGGCATACATTCCTCCCACTCATTTCCCCTTCCCACTGGCTGGAACCGAGGCATGGTGCCTTCTATCAACAGTTTGACCATGGAAACAAAAACATTACACTCTGAGATCATGGAGCAACCAGACAAAACGAACCTGAGCCCTGAATCTGAGTGATGTAGACCCGTCTCACTAAACTCTGGACTATTTATTATGTTAAAAAGAAACTCCTCTCTCTCTCTCTCTCTTTTATAAACCACTGTATTTGGGGTCTCTTTTTTACAGCAGCTTAGCCTTATACTAATTCAGGAGACAAAATATGTTATAAAGGGTATGGTATTCAATAACAAAATCTTCTAATGACAGGTAAACTTAATTTTATATTGAAGCCTGGGAAAACACTGTACTTGTGTAGAAGTGACATCAGTGCCCCTCCCACATTCTGTGGGCTCTCCAGTGTGCTATCGAACTCCAGCTGCTGGTATCGCATCCCTGGGCCTCAGTGCTCTTCCTCAAGCTTTGTGCGGGTACAGATTGCAGGGTAAGGAATCGATATCCCTGGGAGCAGCCCTCAACCAATGGCCTGCCAGGAGCTGGTGTATCAATGTCTCAGCTCTCTAGCCCCTTGGGTGGAATAATTCTAAGGTGGATGCTTTACACCATTTTCCTAGAGTTTCCCTACAGAATTAAGCTCCAGGTACCCTTTGTGGTAGCTGGCTCACCACACCTCCTTTATTGGTTGCCTCCCTGTCCCTCCATCATGTCCTCTACTTCCCTATCATCATTCTCTGAACTTCCCAATTAAAATAATTTCACTCAAATCCTTGTCTTGTGGTCTGCTTTAGGAAGAGCCCAAAGTAAGACTATCAGCTATTTCATATTTACATCTCAGCCAAAACAAGTCTCCAGCATAGCCATTATTGCTAGATAGTATCATGTTATTTTTTTTAATGGCTGAAGAAATCAAACTTCTGAGAAGTAAGTACCTTGACCAAGGTCAGTATCAGAACTAGAATATGAACCCAGGACTCTGACTCAGAAGTTTTGCACCTTCTAATACACTAGACTCCGTCAGAAGTAGGAGTTTTCCAATTATCTATTATTGATGCAACTTTCAGTAGATGATGAGGTTGGTGGTTTAATGATTAGAGGATATATTTCAGGTAAATTAGACAAAACAGATTCTACATTTGCTTATATTTTTGTTAAATAAAACACTTTTGATAGTACTTTTTGTTAAACAGATATTTTTTTAGCTTGAAAAGAAAAGGGCAGTTTTCCACTACTTGCTAACATAAATTTATTTAGTACTTTTTAAATTAGTTCAATGCTAATAAGCTAATTCTGTTGAACAAATCTGCTTCTTAAGATGGTGTGCAAATTCCTTCTGATAGCAAGCTAGCTCTACTCACTTCCCTATCAACACCTGCACAGAGAAAAGGATAGGAGGTGAATACACATTAAGGTGTAAATAATTCATTAGGCTTTGGGCTCAGGGATTTTTTTTTTTTAATCCTCCCCCGAGGATATGATTTTATTGATTTTAGAGAGGAAGGGAGGGAGAGAGAAACATCAATCAGTTGCTTCCTGTACCCACCCCAACCAGGGATCAAACCTGCAACTTTTGAGGGGGTATGGGATGATGCTCCAACCAATTGAGCCACCTGGCCAGGGCAAGGCTCAGGAATTTTTTTATTTGAACAAAGGATTCAATCTGTCTCCCTATGGCATTAATAGAATTTTGGTTTTGGAATTTTAGATGTCAGTCAACAAATAAAATTTGGAGATATTTGATGAGACAAACTTAACTTTCCTATGCTAATCCTAATGCAAGTACTCCTAAGACTAATTCTATATAAAGCAAGCATACAGAGAAGATAGTGAAAATCAGAGGTAATAAGTTTTTTTATCCTCTTATTGTATTAGCAATTTGATCTGTGCTTTCTTTTAGATTTCCAGTTACTAGTCTCTCAGGAAAAGCCCTGTGAACTTGTCACACACAGGCCACACACTGGGTTAAATATAATGATGTAAATAGTGCAGAAGTATTACCAGGTCTTAGAGAAAGAAATAAAGCTGCCTGCTTTCTCTTCACCTCCACTAGATACAATCTAAACACTGCATTCCTGAAAGGACATGCAATCGCATTTCCCTTCGGGTGGAGGCCACCGCATTCCTCGCTTGGTCCCAGCTGAGCTCCACAGCCCCATCTGAAGCTTCGGTTATTTGCGGTAAACAAACCCTGTGGTCACGGCTGCTTCCACTGAAGCTAATGTCAACACGGACAGGCGTGGAGAATACTGAACGCCTAAAAATACTGATTATCTTCAGAAAATGTAATGAGTCAGTTCCTACCCTTACTGATGTCAGATTTCTATAGGGAACACTACATGACATAAGCATGAGAAAGAATGGAAGCCAGCATAAACAGACGACGCGTCAAGAAGCCTCCCCCCCCCCGCCCCCCCCCGCGGCAGTCCCAGTGCAGCTAACGCGGTCGTGTCCATCATGGACTTCTGATCCAGACAGGCTGTGGCCATAAAACAGAAGAACGCACGTAGGAACACACTTACCTAACTTACAAAAGTGTAAGATGTTTTACGTACACATAAAAATAAAAGGACTTTGCCTGTCCCCAGAAATGTACATGACCCTTCACTTGCCCAGTGACTAGTACTCACATGAGAGATTATATAAAGTTGAATTAAATAATGAAATGTGTGATGTATATACTAAATGTATTTCATCTTTAAAATGTTTCTGCCTCTTTGCCCTGGCTGGCGTAGCTCAGTGGATTGAGCACGGGCTGCCAACCAAATGGTCACTGGTTCGATTTCCCATCGGGGCACATGCCAAGGTTGCGGGCCAGGTCCCCAGTGGGGGTCACACTAAAGGCAACCACACAATGATGTTTCTCTCCCTCTCTTTCTCCTTCCCTACCCCTCTCTCTAAATATGAATAAAATCTTTAAAAAATAATAATAATAAATAAATAAATAAATAAAATGTTTCTGCCTATTTAAAAGACTCAGTATTTATTCAACATTTTTTAGCATACATCACTTGAAGCCCTCAAGACTTAAATATTATTTCATAGAGGATGTCATACTGCCTAATTGAGATTTAAAATAAAGTTACACATCAAGAACTCTAGTAATAGGATAGTGGTGTTATAATTATGTGGTGGGTTTTTTTTTAAGTTCTTATTTCTTTATGATACAAAAAAGTATTTACAGGTGAAATGATATGATTTCTTGGGTTTTCTTTTAAAATGTTTCAAGTGCTTCAGAAAAATAAAGGTTGGAGGGTGTACATAACACAGTAATCAGAATGTTGATAATTATTGAAGTTTGATGATGAGTATATACGGGTTCATTATATTATTCTCTCCTCTTCTGTATATATTTACATTTTCCATAATAAAAGCATAAACTATCAAAGATATTATAACTGAATAAAAATCATGCAGTCTCAGTTTAAAAGTGAGGAAATGTAACAGTGAGATACATCAATATATATCAATAAGAATTATATAATTTTGGCTTTTATGCTTAAAATTAACATATTAAGTAATTTCTGATACCATTAATTTAACATGGCTTCAATTTTTTTTAAATATGTTCAAATGCTATATTTTTAAAATTTATTTTAGAGAGAGAAGGAGAGAGAAAGAGAGAGAAGCATCAATTTGATGCTCCACTCATCCACGCATCCACTGGCTTACATGTGCCCTGACCAGAGATCAAAACCACAACCCTGGCACATAGGGACAACGACCCAACCAACTTAACTACTGGTCAGGACCAAGGGCTCTCCTAAAGTATTTATGAAAAAGTAACTTTGGGAATAAAAAATATAATCATTTTTTAAAAAGTGGCTTAGAGTACTCTCATGTTTATCATTTTCCATAGATTTGGAAGGAGCTTAGAATGTTAGACATCCTCTAGGTGAGAGGAAGCCTCTCGAGAGAAATCCCAGATGGAGATACATTTGACAGCTCAATAACCAACCCCATCTGCAGTTTGTCTTTGCACAGGAGGCGTCCTGGACATTTACCTGACAGAAGGTTTTTAGGCACTGTTTATAAATATATGTTTTCAAGTATCTGGTCAATAATGGCATAATTACTAACCATATCTCTTCGTTTTGTAGTATGAAACTGCATTCATTGCAAATTTGTAATAAAATTTTATCCTAGTTTAGATGGATTTTAATAATAGGGTTTGTGGTCCTATATTAGAGTTCATCACAAATGAGGGGAGTAAATTCTTCATGTTAAGTACATTTTTTTAACAAATCAGTTGCTTCACTGTCTTTCACCAAACCAAACAGAGGCTTGTTCTTTCACTGATGAACGGTTTTTGAGTGCCACCTGGTGGCTTTCTCCCCTCCCTACAGCATGACCTCCCTCTGACCCTCTGACAGGAGTTAACCCTTCTTATACCAACCAGGCACTCCAAATGCCAAATTAGAATAAGACATTATCTGCCAGACAGATAGATTATCAACTGAAACACTGTAGAATGCTGAACCTCATCACACAATAAGATTTATATTTTGAAGTATACAAATGACTCTTCTATTATGGTCAAGTTCTCTAATACAAAAATTAAAAGGCAAAAAATATTATTTGTTATTTCAAAATAATGTGTTATGTATTTCCCTGGCTAGGTGGCTCAGTTGGTTGGAGCATTGTCACATACACCAAAAGTTTGAGGGTTCAATTCCCAGTTAGGGAACATACCTGGGTTGCAGGTTCGATCCCCAGTCAGGGCAAGTATGGGAGGCAACTGATCGTTTCTCTCTCATCAGTGTTTCTCTCTCCCTTCCCCTCTCTCTAGTATCTCAATAAAACGTAGACTCAGGTGAGGAATAAAAAATAAATAAAATAATCTGTCATGTTTTAATGTATTAATTTAGTAGCATGAGTCACTAAGGGATCGTGAGATTTGTGACCCAAAAACCAGGTTTAGTGTGATCTTAGGGTGAGTGAATAAAATTGTCCCTGTTTGGAATGGAAAAAGATAACTTTGAGATAATCACTGCCTTTTTTTTCCCTCTGTATTTTCTTGTATCCTCCCTTAGTCATCAAGAAAGTTCTTAAGAGAACAAGAAAGGAAAAGTTAATACTCAGTGAAGTTTTGGTTTGTTCAATAACTTACAAAATGTGTTTTCAGGGGAGCAGCGCATAAAGTTTACAACACATTGATCTACTGAAACAATAGTAGAAGGGGTCAAATAGCTCCTGCCACTTCCCGGATATGAGGGACAAAGGGACTATAATGGGCCTGGGCATGAGCTGGGAGGGAGGAGAGCCCGGAGAAGCATGGCCACAGGTCAGCAGACCACAGGGAAAGGAGCAAAGCCAGGATCCAGAAGTACCCAGCACTGCTGGTGGTCAAAATTGTCTGCTTTGCAGAACTCCTTCTATTAAACATTAGTCTTCTTTCTCATTTGTGGATCAGACATTTTCCTACAAGGATTAGGACCTCCAGTTTTGCCAGGTTATTGCTTTCTATCTCTGCAACTCCGAATGAGTTTTCTGATGCCCATTTCCTTCCCTGAGCCATCATCTCGCCAATTTTTTTTTATTATTCTAAGTACACCACAATAGACTGCAAGCACCTCCCATCTTCATTTTTACCACATACTCCATTCTGTGCATCTGTGACAACTTGTTGCTCTTGCCCACTTCTGTATCTTCATCTAGTACTAGCTCAAACCCTGTGTGATCTATGAGCCCAGATATTCCCAACCTCAGAGATGCTTTCCATCACCTACATAACTTTCACACTTTTGTGGTCACATCTGCCTCTACATTAGTTGTTCTCAACCCTGACTGCAATTAGAATCCCAGAGTTTTAAATAACAATACAGGGGCCCCGCTGTCAGAGAACCTGATTCAGTAGATCTAGAATAGGGCAATCTGAATCAGTGCATTGTAAAAGCTCTCCAGGTGATTCTAATTTAAGCCAGGTTGCAAGCTTTGGGATAGATTGTCAACTCCTGAAAGGTGAGTACGTCTTCTCCAGCTCTGAGGAAGCACGTTGTGTTGGACATACTAACAGCTCAATGTATGTGGCAAAAATAAAGCAACTCAGAATCTACATGTTTCTTATAAAATAAGGCAAGAATTGGTCCAACAGCAGTATCTTATAGATTCACGTGCTCTGCGAAGAGTATGCCATTCCCCATTTCCTGCAAGACTAACTGTGGGTACAAACAGCTTTTTTCCTACATAGTTCAACAAAACTCAGTAAAAGAATTCAGCATTCAAAGTATTTTTTTTTAAATAAAGAACTACATGGTGGTATACCCATATATAGAAAACAACATGTGGAAAGTCATGAATTACAGCATTTAAGGATTATTTATAATAGAAAAATATTGGAAATAATCTAATGCTTATTTACTATGCAAACAAAAAGGAAAAGAAAAATCTCTATGAATTAATATCAAGTGATTTCCAAGATATGTTGTTCATTAAACACATTGAAGTTTTAAAAGTCTATTATGAGGGGGCACTCCCAAAAAGTCAGAATTTATTTATAAAAAAATGCATTTATTCTTACATGTTTAAACTTCAGTCACTTTCAAAGTACTCTCCATTTGATGCAATACACCTATCGAGACATTTTTCCACTGCTCAGGACAGTTTTTGAACTCGTTGATTTTCATGCCAGTTAGTGCTTGTGCCATTTTTCATTTCTCCTCTTCCACATCAGCAAGATGTTTCCCTTTGAGGACTTTTTTCATCCAGGGAAACAGAAAGTGTTGCTCCAGGTGAGATTGGGTGAATAGGAAGGATAGGGCACAGGGTGTTCCTGCTGTTTTTGGTCAAAATCTGGTGAACACTCAGTGTGGCGTGGGCAGGTACACTTGTAAATCACTCAT